>JAHPZR010017832.1:0-30000 GCA_019787425.1 Platygyra sinensis | reverse complement strand
TCCCTCATGATCTAGCACACGTAACCCAGGCTCATTGTCACATAACATGACATGGGTAAATGTAGAGAACATATATGAGGTGAAGTTTAGGTCTGGAAATTTGCTAAAAATGGAAATAAAAATAGATGAAACTTATAATTACCATGTGGCGGGTTTGTGTGTTTTTATTTCCATTTTCTTGGAAATTTCGAGACCTAAACTTCACCTCATAATTATGTTCTCTATATTTACCCATGTTATGTTACATGACACACACAGTGGGCCTGGGTAACCTGTGGATTTAATTAGAAATAGACAAGATATTACTACATCCCTGTGGAGGACCAGACTTGTAAGTTCAAGTGACTTGTCTGTTTGTATAATTTCGTTAATGTGCGACAGTTAATAAAAAAAGTCATCCTAATTTGTTCAGCATTTTTCAAACATATCTGTAATGTCACTCACTGCCAGTGGCAGGGAAGATTTCTTTGTTTTTTTCAGTATTTCACATGAAACAAAATTTTTAGAACTGCTTTTTTCTCCAAAGGGAATGCTGCCATTGGTCGGAACAAAAATAACACTTTCCTAAGTGACTACAGAAGTGGAATTCTACTCCACACAGGAGAATGGGAAAACTGGAATCCATCAGAGCCTATGCCTAACAGGTGAGTAAATGCATTGTTATATGTCATTGTTTCTTTAAATAGTTGTTTCTACTAACCCAAAGTTCTTTTTTCCACATTTCTGTTGATGTTTCAATGCCATTTAATGGTAGTATTGTGCTCACAATATAAGCATGCAAAACAAATGTCCGCTTCAGCGTAATATTATCATGTAAAAACAATTGATTGTAAATAATGTGTTTTGCACTACTAAGGAGATGGTGTGATAATGGTACTGAAAGCAGTGAGTATGGAGATGACATGAATAACAGACATAAGAAAGACGTCAATAATCATAATCGGATTTATGTACCCAACAGTTTTGAAAGAACACCTGAAAAAGCTTTGGGTTCAAACGGGATTTGAACCTAATCCCTCTAAAATATTTCATTTCCATTTCCATTTTATTTTTCCATTAACCACACAAAAGATAAGAAAAATAAAAAAAATAAGGCAATACACTAGAAATTTAAATTACGATAACTTAACAATTTTAAAGGTGGTAATGGTAAGGAAGCCTATATAGAAGCCGGGGGCTTATGAACTATAGGCTTCCTGACAATACCATTCCATTGCTCTACAACTTGAGTTGTCCAGCCAACTTGAAGCTTTCCTTGAAGTTTTTAATATACCGGTACCCGTAGATGGTGAATGCAAGTGAAAATATAAGATAGATTAGATTTAAACTGCAGAGAAAGATGGAAAGACATGAATGATCATTGCAGTTATGTCCTCATGTATTTTATATAATCACTAATCAGTAACATAGCATTTGGGCAGAATCCAGTGTTGGAACTGTTCATTACTTGATACCTTTGGTTTTCACAGTGAAGGGTGTATCCATGCCCACCCTGACGATCTGAAGACCATCGACAACATTCTCAAAGATGAGCTTGGGGTCAAGGTGAGACCAAACCCCTTTGGAAAACTGCCATATCCTTATCAACCCCAAGGATTGCTTTCAGTTGAAGAGATTGTGTCTGTGCGACCTCCGTCTGCTGAGGATTACTAAGGGACATTGTTAATATAACATGATTGACAAGAGGCGTATTTATTTTGAATTTCTTTTTATTACTATACTGTCAGTTGACTAAACCAGTTTTAGTGTCTCATACAACCCACGTCAGGCTAGGAAACTGGCATGTTACACTGTATGTTACTAGCTAAGATTGACTGGATCAAGTACATTTAGTTGGTTATTAAAATTACTCAGACAAGGAAATTTACATTTACTTTAATTTTTCTGTATGAAAGTTGATGAAGAAACTTAAGATTTACTGACTACTTTACATTTATGTGTTAGATTGTAATTACTGAACAGAGTCTTTAGTGGACTCCAATTAGTTGTTTGGCTTAGAACTACTTTTCCTTTTTAGTAAGAGTAATATCATTTCAATTTTCAAAATCTCTCATTACTCATCAACTAAATTTGTCCCCTCCTAAAAATAAATTAAGTCAATCAGCCAAAGTGTAGACATTTTTTGTCAATTTGGCCAGCACTAGAGATTTCATCCAACAGTAAACACAATAAACAAAGGAATTATATTTTGTGAATCATTCTGACTGGATTATGATACATACAAAAGGGAGCTGCATTTGATTAATCTCTTATTAATAAATACTATAAATGTTATCACAATATAGGATATAGCATTCTCTGGTAAAAAGTATGTAGGCTACTGTAGTCAAACATAGCTTCAAAGGCGTTATGTTACTAAGCTACTAGGTAGGTTTGACTGCAGTAGCCTACAGTCATACATCAAAGGCGTTACTGAGCCATAAACTCATTAAAGCCCCGGCCAAACGATCGCAACATACCAACGCAACATATCGCAACATTGTTGGGCGCAACATGTTGCGTGCGTTTGGCCACCCTGTTGCGACATGTTGCGACATGTTGGGTGTTGTTGGCTCAAATTTGGCCATTTTCAAACTTGACCCAACAACAACCAACATGTCGCAACAGTGTGGCCAAACACACGCAACATGTTGCGCCCAGCAATGTTACGATATGTTGCGTTGGCATGTTGCGATCGTTTGGCCGGGGCTTCAGAGGCGCAACATTCAAGTCTTCAACAAACCAACAAAAACACTGCAACAAGATTTTCCTGTTCCCAAGTTTCAACCTCCTAAAGGCAATCAGCGTAATGTTATTTACAAAATCCCTTGTACATCATGTCAAGGGAGTTACAGTGGTGAAACTAAAAGATCATTCAGCACCAGAAGAAAAGAACGTATAAGACTGAAATACAATACAGTGTGCTGAAGGCTCCAATGTTGCTAAACATGCATGGACTTTGTATGACATAATTGACTTTGACAACTCCACAATCATTGACAAAGGAAACCATCTCACCAGAAAGACACTGGAATCATTGCACATGGCCAAAACTGTCTAGGCTAATAACAATTCATGCCCACTCCTGGGACAATACAAACGTTAATTTTAGCACTTTTGGCATTCTTTTGAAGATTCTCTATATATGCAGTTATTTTAAATTTATGCAACTTACTCTTTATAGAGTGGTTTTCAAGTAAGTGTCGAAAGAAATTAGGCAATTACTTTGATATTGGTTTGGTTTTCGCTATGGTTTGAGATTAACTGAGTAGTCTAATTGGTAAGTAATTAGTTTGATTTTGGTTTTACCACACGCAGTTGAAAACACTCTATTCACACTTCAACATTTCATTTTATCACAAATTTTTATCCATCGAAGACAGTAGACCAGCTGTCAAAAACTTATGTTTGTAAATACCTTTTTACCAGAGAATGCTGTATCCTATATTATCATGATCAATCCTGGTAACAGATCCTCAATATTTTTGTTTATGTTATTATTATTATTACTATTATTAATCAATGAAACCTCTTTTGTTGAAGAGCCTTAAAAATACCTAATTCTAGTTCAGAGCTAAATATTTTAAAAGTATATCCCCGACTGGGAAGAAAAGTGATCCCTTGGCTATGTAATAAGGAGATGGATGTTTGGCAACCGGATTTAACATTAAAATGGAGTCATTGTCACCAGCAACTGGTTCTATATCCAGTCATGGCAACTTGTTTGACTTCAACATCATTAGCTGCAAATTTTAGGCAATGCACGGCTGTTGATGTTGATACCACTGGAAACTGGAAAAGTTGACCAGACAACATCATAATTTTGAACTTTCTCGACAAAGCTCCCTCCTGTGCTTCTACGCTGATATTATTGTAGTAGTTAACATCCGAATAAAGTTGATATCATTCAATAACAATCCCTGTTATTTCCTTAGTTCTCAGCATCATTATCACTATAATAAGTAAATAATCATATTATTGTCATCATTTCTTTGCCATCATTATAAATTATTACAAGGATCACATTTTGTAAAATTTGAATGTATAAAAATTAATGAATTTCCCAGAGTCTAAAAGCTGAATATAAACTTGTCCCAGGGTAGGAGATATTTCTGTTGTACATAACAATGTAGTTTGTTCTACATGTAGACAATGATGCTAATAAAAACAACTTCAAATAAAAACAAAATTTGTCTTCTCAAATATTATTGTAGTCTCAGTGGCAAACAAGTCCATGCATGATTAGAGAAATAGTTGTTTCTCTGTTTACTTACTTAAAGGTGCAATAAATAGACCTAGTCTTCATTAATTGATGTCTGAATAAAGACCATTAATTACAATGTACAACAAACAACTTGCTGACCTTTCCACTAAACACACTCTACCTCCTACATGTACCTTGCCTACTGATTTTTTTTTTAGTTTATGTTACAGCAATAAAATCTGGTTTGTGTAGCATAGCCTGCAAACCTAGAGTTTTCAGCACTAAGCAGCCATGTGTCTTGACAGCTAAAAATATTATTCTGGGGAGGGGGGGGGGCAAGCTGGGACTATCATTGGCTTAATACCCCACAGGAAACAAACCCAACTTGTAGGTATACATTTTGTACTAGAAAGACCTCAGTTGTGCAACTTTAATGCCAAGATGATATGGTGCTGTTGAGAAATTATTCATAAATGTTAAACCTCCCAGCTATCCATCCACTTGTAAACTGCAGCAGTTGAATCAGGCAGGTGAGCCATAGGGCCTGACATACCATAAGACAGTCCTCGGAATAACCAGAAACTGTGAAATCAAAAATAAATACAAGTTTCTTGTACAATGTTTACAAGTGCAGGCTTTTCTGAATAGCAGACAAGGCAGAAGACCTTGGTAAAGGGAAAGGAAGAGTACAACTTCCTTTACTTTTCAAGTCAGACTGGTTTCTGACTGTAAGTTGACTGAGTGAGGTTACTACAAGATGTTGCCAGTCAAAGAAAAAAAGACCAAACTTAAACACACAAGCAGGCACTTTTTGGGCAAAACTGAAAAGTGCTGTTTTTTGCATTTTTCTTGATTCAAGTATAATGTCTGAACTGAATGACTAAAATCAGCATTTAATAATGGCAACAAGATGATGCTGAAACATCATGTTATCTAGCGTATATTTTTCTTTTAAAATTAGTTTCCAGCTACATTTTGCCCTTTCCACTTATTTCTTTATATAGTTCTATTTTGCATAATAGTCATTGTATGAAGCTGGCCATGATGAAACTAGTTTACCTTATGATGCATCCTGTGAGAAGCAAACAAACAGCACCATGGTATGCCACCTGTCTCCATTTATCAAGCTTTGATATTAAGGCTAATGATTTGCACAGATACTGGCTCACTATACCTACAAAGAACCCAAAAGATCAGAACAAAAAACACGCACCCACGTCAGACAAAATAATGAGGTATGTGTGAGGCACTGTGCAAGCTTCAAGTTGATGAACAAAGATAGGGTTGTCTTTGCAAGAAAGAAGCCTGTACAGTACAGTACTATTGGACAGAATCAGGTCACAATTAGCACTTAATGTCTGGTCCCAAGGATAAAGTGAATTTCGTTTCCTGAGAATCTCCATGTTTCGAGATTTGAGGAAAACAAAATTCACTGTTCCTCAAGGGACCAGTCATTAAGTGATTTGTCATACAGCAAAATAAAACAAAACCAAATTTTGAAAAATGTCCTGAGATTCCAGCAACAACATCCAGATCACCTTCAAATCCACGCTCAACAGCAGCCAACATTTTGTGGGTAACTATGAACTGTCTCACATTTGATGTCACAATATTCACAATGTTGCCTGCTCATAGCATTTAGCGGTGAACAATTTCACTATAATTAATAGTCACATTCATGTGACCAGGAACTGGCCAATGAATGGGCATGCTGCAGCACTGTAGCGGGATAAGCACCAGCTGTATAACAATATCTTTTTAATAGTCATGTATGTATGTATCTTCTCATCTGACATTGTGTCTCTCTTTATTTGAAACTAAATCCTACTTTGGAACCCTTTTCTTGTACATAGTTTGGTTATTCAACCATGGTGAACTTAAATAGGTAGCAGAATCCAATTTGGTGGACAAGGCTTGGTTATGTCATTTTTACTGAGCCTTAGTGTCTACAAAAAAAGTACATCAAAGCTTCTTTATGCCAGAATGATCTTCCCAAGGAACTTCTCACTACAAAGTCTTTGAAAATCTTCAAGAGAAGCATCAATAAATGGTTCTCTGCATCAGACTCCCACATGGCAGTTATGTACACCAGTAAAGAGAAAATCTTACATATAATCACTTAATGCATTTGAATTCTTTTTTTGTGTTATTGTATTGATATTTTTACTGTGTGATAAAAAATTTTCATTCATGCATTAAATAGAACAACTCACACAGTGGTCATTTTAGATTTAATCCATGTACTTGAATCCTTTTAAAATGGGATGGAACTGAGAAAGGGGGTGGAGGGTTACTCTAAAAACGCCCTATTACAAGTCAGTTTCAAGCCTGCAAGAGCATCTGTTTTGAGGGGCTCTTGTTTTCTTGGTGTGTGAAACAAGAGCAGAAAAAAAGCAGACAGTCTTGCAGGCTAGTCAGTTTCAGCCCTATTGTGTGTACTAACCTGCCAACATGGCACTATAAAGGTATGCAGGAAAGTAATGGTGAAAGTACAAAACACGACCCATGGAATAGAATGGAAAATAGTGCAATGCCCAACCAAGGAATAGCCATCCACATGCTGACTCCATTCTTTTTCTTCGAGCTGTAAACAGAAGACGTACAATGAAAGTATATTTATTGTCCCCTATGTTTCTCTCCCTTATTCTTAAAGCAATATTATATTCTCTGGGTAGGTGGGTGAGTGGCATGGGTTGGTGTGGATAACCAGGCCCAAGGAAACCTAGCTAGTTAAGACAATGGTCAAAAGCCTACTGAATAACATTCTTGATAAATAGCTGGAGAGGCATATTATTATATTATAAACCTGTCGAGACATGGCAAAGACCACTTGTCTTATGCAGAAGTATTTTTTCAGTTATTTCATTTTACACCAGAGTAGCTGGAATCTGAAGCTTGTCTGATGCACTACTAACTAGCTATCTACATGGTATACTTTCACCTTTTACACCCAATTTCTTATCACAAGTTTATGAAAAGGAGACATGTTGACATCTACCTTGCTCTTGAGGTGGGTCAATAAATCCTCTTTGTGTTCTGACAGCATGGAAACTGTACAGCAAACCAAACAGACACATGATGCCCAGAATATACCACCAGATAACCTAACAACACATGGACAACTAGCATTACTTTAAAAATAATTTTTATCAATTTAAAAGGTATATGTCTATGTTGCAGTTAATTTTTGGTCTCAGTTAATTTTATAATTTAACTACATGTAGTTAGTTTTTTCTAACTAGGTGATTTTAATTTTAACTAGTAGTTAGTTTTTTTCCTAACTAGGTGATTTTATTTTTAACTGGTTCACATTTTTCAAACTGGGTTGAAATTTTCAAACCAGGTTACTGTGTGTCAAAGGGGAAGGATGAGTCTGGGACCAATAACTTATTAGACCAACAAATATGAGACAATTTGTAACGATTGCTTGTGTGGCGTAGTGGAGATGAACATGAGTGCAAAACAATAAAAAAACTGGGGGGGGGGGTAGGTCTAGGGATGGGGGTTAGGATTAGGGGGATCAATAGGGTTAGGATTAGGGGGGTCAGGGTTAGGATTAGGGGGTCAATAGGGTTAGGATTAGGGGGGTCAGGGTTAGGATTAGGGGGGTCAATAGGGTTAGGATTAGGGGGATCAATAGGGTTAGGGTTGAGCATGTTATTCTTTTTGAAAAACCCCTCCCACCCCCCTCCCCCCCCCCCCAAAAAAAAAAGAAGAAAAAGAAGAAGAAAAAAAGAAGGAAAAGTGGAAAAATCACCTAGTTAGAATAACCTAACTGGTTAAATTATAAAATTAACTGAAACCAAAAATTAACTGCAACATCTATAGCTCTTAGGTATACCTTAGATAGGGGGATAACGTATATTTTTGAGTTGGCAATGTACATGAAGATAGCATATAGGATCACTTAATCTGATCACCACTGATCATCTTCAGAATCACAACTTGAAGATCGTTTACTGGAACAAAACATGAGTTGGTTTATGATGTAAAAATCAGAATTATGCTTCTGTACAAGCAACACCTACCGGGTTGCCAAGGAGATACACACGATAATCTGCACCAGAAAATACCTGGCCCTGAAATAATAGTGAAATGGACAATAAAATGAAATGTGGGAAGGAGAGTGAAATGAATGTAATTAATTATCTTGTAACAACTACATTAAAGGAGGCAGCATGACCAAGTGGTTGGGACGTGGCCACTGTTTAAGTCCCACTCTGACCACTAAGCTATCAGGAGTTGTTTCTTGGTTGACTAGTTCACTTCCTTGATCATACTTGTAATAGCCAATTGGTCTGCCTCCCACCAGTTTGGATAAGTTGATTAGATTTATTTGATATATTGCCTGAGAACATAACATATAAGTACATTGACCACTATAAACATCTGGAGCATTTAACCTTTTTTTAACAAGACTAGATTAATGAGTCTCTTCAGCTCCTTACTCCTTCACCCACCGCTTTCCCCTCCACTCAAACCTGTTTTCCATAAGTCAATGATATGTATCTAAGAAAGTTTAATTAATAAAGAGCCCATCGCTAAAAGCAACCAGTTGCCCTAGATTCTCATCACAGTGTTTTCACAGACCAATTTATTTTTAGGTTGAATTTCCTGTAAATATCAGATTGCTGGAGGAGATTTAATGACCAATTATTAAACTATCTTCAAGTATTTTCAGCTTGATGTCATCTTGTCCCCAGAAGTTTTAAATTGGGATATACTATAATTTAAATTATTTTTATTTCATCCAAATTACTGGTCTGGGCTCATGCAGACTGGAACTGCAGCCACTTTTGCACAAATATAAATTGGTCTACAGGTAGAAATGCAGTGGCAGGCTTAGTATCGGAGTTGGATGTTCCTAATGATAGATTCCAGGTCTACATGCAATTTGTTACCCTGAAGTTGATTGGCCACTGCCAAGGCTGTGATGTCACTTCTCCTTCTTTTGGTTTGAATCCAGAGTTAGTCTGAAGATAACAATCAATCACACTAGTTAAATGTATGCATCACTTCTACATGTAATTAAAAGAAAAGTCAATCAATACAGGATTAAGCTTATGACTTTTTCTTTAAAAAAAGTTGTGAGTATCATACCTGAGCCATAACAACATGTGATTCATAAACACTACCAAGAAAAGAAGGCCGGTAGAAGTCTGAAGCAGCCTTTGGCACTAAATATACAGATAGAAAAGATTCTATCATTGGACATAGTAATATATTTTAATTACCAGTAATCATTTAAACATCTAGTCAAAATGTACACGTACAGATCTAAGTTTTACAAAAAGTACTTGGCCTGAAAGATAATGGTAGCTCATAACAGTTTGGCTAATGTTCAGTTGCATAAGTAATAACTTCTCTTACTCTAGATAGACAAAGGCTATAGAATACATGCATGGCTTTTCTCCTGAATTATTACAAGCACAGGGCTACACTTTCAGGAAAAACCTTAGTTGCTAGAAAAAGCATGAAAAGTTAGTCTCCAGCGCAAAAATTTGGTCGCCAGCAGTCACAATGTCGAGCTTTGAAATAGAGACTCCATCATCAAATAACAGCCCGTTGTTTGTAGGTTATCACAGTTCACTTTAAATCTTATATGTTTTAATAATTTTCTTCACCTCTTTCATTTTCATGGCCTTCAACATTCCAAAGGTTATGCGAGTGATGTGTGATGGGATTGCATGTCACTTCCAACTGCTCCCAGCCCCTGTGCAGACAGTTTTACAATAATTCAGATGGCTTTTGTTATAAATTAAAACTGTGTTTAGTAACCATATGAAGATTAACTTAGATGACCAATAAAAAAGCACTACTGTTAGCTATCCCTGACTGACTGACCAACCAACCAACTGACTGATTGACTGACCAACTGACTGACTGATTGACTGACTACATGACTGACTGACTGACTGGCTAACCGGCCAACTGACTGACTGACTGACTGACTGACTGACCAACTGACTGACTGACTGACCAACTGACTGACTGACCAACTGACTGACTGACCAACTGACTAACTGACTGACTGATTGATTGATTGACCGATTGACTGGTCAACCAAGCAACCAACCAACTGACAGCCTTTTTAAAAGTTACAATTTATAAACCACGTACCATTTGGGCAACACCTGTGTGCTGCCATGAAGAGCACAACCCAAGTTGACATGAATAAGTCTGAAAACTGTCTTAACAGTCTTGATTCTTCCATCATCACCTTCACCACTCACAATTTCTACTCGCCAAAAATCATTCGCATCTCCTTTCCCATTCTAAACAAAAAACAAAAAAAAGCTTCAAGAGTTTATTATTTTAAAATTACAGCAGTAGATGATTAATGCTCCGGGAAACTGGGAGAGGTACTAACGTAGTGATCAGTACACTAGACAAGGCACTTCTTTTTACAATACCTTAATCAACTCAGTTGTTTACATTGTATAAAATACTTAGGTTTTTATTAATTTTTTAATTCATACTGCACAGGGATAAATCTGTGTTGGACTAGCATGCCATGCAGTGGTAACTTCTGCTAGTGCTAGCTACTTCGATGTTTCAAAAACCACAACAAATCCTGGCAGCACAGATTAACTCTTGTGGGCAAACAATAGACTTTTTTGCATGTTTGCAAGTTAGAGGGATGAGAGCAGCAGTTTGAGGGTGATGATGCCAAGCTATTGATCTATAAGAATATAAATTAGTGAACTCCAATTGAAGGGGTGAGTGGAATAAAGCATTAAGTGACTTTTAGAAAATGTTGAGGCAGCCAGGATTGAAAGACCTACCAGCACTTGTTACAGTTTCCTCTTGTGTCCATTATTGTCTAAAAAGAACTAGTAATAACTACTGGTCCTTTTGAAACAATAACCAAAACCAGAGTAAACTGTGAAGATTTCTGGCAGCTATTTCAAATCTAGCTGCCTCAAAGTTTTCCAAAAGTCACTTAGGGCTTTATTCCACTCACCCCTTCAATTGGTTCAGTAACATGAAATAACAAATCAAAAGTTTCAGCTGTTCAATTAAATTATGAACATCAAGTCCTGCCAGACTTTGAAATTAAGCATCAATCAATCCAAAGCAAATATTCTGTAGTGGATTGAATTGACTATACAGTGTAGATCCTTCACTATGGCCCGTATCTAGAAGCCATAGCCTTTATTATGTAAAAACCTTGCTTCACTTCTTCCACTAGGGAGATGAACAGAGTTTCCTTCTAGTGCCTTTTACTGTTGGTGTTTATGTTGAGTTGCACTCTCTACTGTGATGAGAATCTAGGGCAACTGGTTGCTTTTAGCGATGGGCTCTTTATTAATTAAACTTTCTTAGATACATATCATTGACTTATGGAAAACAGGTTTGAGGTGGAGGGGAAAGCGGTGGGTGAAGGAGTAAGGAGCTGAAGAGACTCATTAATCTAGTCTTGTTAAAAAAAGGTTAAATGCTCCAGATGTTTATAGTGGTCAATGTACTTATATGTTATGTTCTCAGGCAATATATCAAATAAATCTAATCAACTTATCCAAACTGGTGGGAGGCAGACCAATTGGCTATTACAAGTATGATCAAGGAAGTGAACTAGTCAACCAAGAAACAACTCCTGATAGCTTAGTGGTCAGAGTGGGACTTAAACAGTGGCCACGCCCCAACCACTTGGTCATGCTGCCTCCTTTAATGTAGTTGTTACAAAATAATTAACTACATTCATTTCACTCTCCTTCCCACATTTCATTTTATTGTCCATTTCACTATTATTTCAGGGCCAGGTATTTTCTGGTGCAGATTATCGTGTGTATCTCCTTGGCAACCCGGTAGGTATCTCTTGTACAGAAGCATAATTCTGATTTTTACATCATAAACCAACTCATGTTTTGTTCCAGTAAACGATCTTCAAGTTGTGATTCTGAAGATGATCAGTGGTGATCAGATTAAGTGATCCTATATGCTATCTTCATGTACATTGCCAACTCAAAAATATACGTTATCTCCCTATCTAAGTATACCTAAGAGCTATAGATGTTGCAGTTAATTTTTGGTTTCAGTTAATTGTATAATTTAACCAGTTTAGGGTTATTCTAACTAAGGTGGATTTTTTCCCACTTTTCCTTCTTCTTCCTTTTTCTTTTTTTTTTTTTTTTTTTTTTTGGGGGGGGGGGAGGGGGGGGGGGGGGGGGGGTGGGCGGGTTTTGTCAAAGAGATAACATGCTCACGCACCAGCCCTCACCCTATTGATCCCCCTACTCCTAACCCCCACGCCCCTAGAACCTAACCCCCCCCCCCCCCATTTTTTTTTATTGTTTGTGCCACTCATGTTCAATTCTCCACTACGCCACACAAGCAATCGTTTACAAATTGTCTCATATCTGTTGGTCTAATAAGTTAATGGTCCCCGACTTCATCCTTCCCCCTTTGACACCCAGTAACCCAAAGATATGAACCAGTTTAAACAATAAAATCACCTAGGTTAGGAAAAAAAAAAAAACTAACTACTAGTTAAAATTAAAATCACCTAGTTAGAAAAAAAACTCACTACATGTAGTTAAATTATAAAATTAACTGAGACGCAAAAATTAACTGTAATCATAGACATATACCTTTTTAAAAAAATTGATAAAAAATATTTTTAAAGTAATGCTAGTTGTCCATGTGTTGTTAGGTTATCTGGTGGTATATTCTGGGCATCATGTGTCTGTTTGGTTTGCTGTACAGTTTCCACGCTGTCAGAACACAAAGAGGATTTATTGACCCACCTCAAGAGCAAGGTAGATGTCAACATGTCTTCTTTTCATAAACTTGTGATAAGAAATTGGGTGTAAAAGGTGAAAGTATACGATGTAGATAGCTAGTTAGTAGTGCATCAGACAAGCTTCAGATTCCAGCTACTCTGGTGTAAAATGAAATAACTGAAAAAATACTTCTGCATAAGACAAGTGGTCTTTGCCATGTCTCGACAGGTTTATAATATAATAATATGCCTCTCCAGCTATTTATCAAGAATGTTATTCAGTAGGCTTTTGACCATTGTCTTAACTAGGTTTTCTTGGGCTTGGTTATCCACACCAACCCGTGCCACTCACCCACCTACCCAGAGAATATAATATTGCTTTAAGAATAAGGGAGAGAAACATAGGGGACAATAAATATACTTTCATTGTACGTCTTCTGTTTACAGCTCGAAGAAAAAGAATGGAGTCAGCATGTGGATGGCTATTCCTTGGTTGGGCATTGCACTATTTTCCATTCTATTCCATGGGTCGTGTTTTGTACTTTCACCATTACTTTCCTGCATACCTTTATAGTGCCATGTTGGCAGGTTAGTACACACAATAGGGCTGAAACTGACTAGCCTGCAAGACTGTCTGCTTTTTTTCTGCTCTTGTTTCACACACCAAGAAAACAAGAGCCCCTCAAAACAGATGCTCTTGCAGGCTTGAAACTGACTTGTAATAGGGCGTTTTTAGAGTAACCCTCCACCCCCTTTCTCAGTTCCATCCCATTTTAAAAGGATTCAAGTACATGGATTAAATCTAAAATGACCACTGTGTGAGTTGTTCTATTTAATGCATGAATGAAAATTTTTTATCACACAGTAAAAATATCAATACAATAACACAAAAAAAGAATTCAAATGCATTAAGTGATTATATGTAAGATTTTCTCTTTACTGGTGTACATAACTGCCATGTGGGAGTCTGATGCAGAGAACCATTTATTGATGCTTCTCTTGAAGATTTTCAAAGACTTTGTAGTGAGAAGTTCCTTGGGAAGATCATTCTGGCATAAAGAAGCTTTGATGTACTTTTTTTGTAGACACTAAGGCTCAGTAAAAATGACATAACCAAGCCTTGTCCACCAAATTGGATTCTGCTACCTATTTAAGTTCACCATGGTTGAATAACCAAACTATGTACAAGAAAAGGGTTCCAAAGTAGGATTTAGTTTCAAATAAAGAGAGGACACAATGTCAGATGAGAAGATACATACATACATGACTATTAAAAAGATATTGTTATACAGCTGGTGCTTATCCCGCTACAGTGCTGCAGCATGCCCATTCATTGGCCAGTTCCTGGTCACATGAATGTGACTATTAATTATAGTGAAATTGTTCACCGCTAAATGCTATGAGCAGGCAACATTGTGAATATTGTGACATCAAATGTGAGACAGTTCATAGTTAGGGTTACCGCTCGAAACTAGGGCTAGCGTTGAAGGGTTACGGAACAAGGTTAGGCTTAGTGCAGTGTTAGGCCAAGGAGAACAATCAAGATGTAACCTTAAAAAATGTTGATTTCAGGTTTTTAAAACTGTTAAAATTGTGATTTCACGTTATCACGCGACCGCAAAGACGTTAATTTCACTAAAATTACAGCCAGTTCACTTTACGCGATTTCGCGTTAAGGCATGACGGCAAGGATGTTGATTTCACTTCAAATCCAGCAAGCTGTTCATTTCACCCAGCACGTAAACTCGAAAACGTCGATTTCGGGCCTAAATAGGTTAAAATGTTGATTTCACTTTAAAGCGTCACAGCAACTATCTCTATTTCATTTTAACTGCCTACAACGTATAAGCTTAAAAATGTAGGGCTGACAGATTAACAGATTAACCCTTCTGTGCAACGTACAGGTCTCTCTCCTTACATCTGCATGGCCCCTGATCCCAGAAGTTTAAAACACTACAAATCATGCCGATTTGAAGTAAAATCAACGCAACCTGGATCACAGATCTATGTTTTGAATCAATCAATCGCTTCTTGTTGGCCATTATTATGTTGGAATAAAAAAGGAAAAAAACACGCTCTGTAATTAGTTAAATATTATTGTGATTTACGGAGTCTTGTCTTGTCTTGTCTTGGCTTGTCTTGCCGAACATGATCGAAATGCATGCCGGGAAGGTTCTGTTACACCTCGTGCGCGGGTAAACATGGAGGATGATGCAAGAAAAATTTTATAAGTCTAAAAGCAGTTCTCATTTTCCAAACTTTGAAGCTAGCAACGCTTGGCAAATGGGCCACAACTCACGACAGGGTTTTATTCTTGGGCAAGAACTGCTCTTGGACTTTGCTGCCTGGATCGACCTGACTTCGAACGCTGATAACTGACTTGCCGCTGATATCAGTTGCGTTGGAAGTTACAGAACACGTTTTGCTTCTTTAAAACATGCTGGTGACTTACGGGTTATCAAGGCTTTATGATGCCTATCAACCACCAGGCAGGCTACAAGGTACTTAAAAACAATGCTTAAGATATTAGTCGAAAGAGCTGTACTGCATCATGCATCACTTCTCTTTGCTTTGACGCTCGATCGAAATTCACGTGTTGTCTCACGTCACAATAAGCTGTATAAAAAAATCTCTCCAGATTCCCGCTGTATACGCATTTTTTTTAAAATAGATATCTTCATTTTTGAAAAAAGAAAAGGAACAGAGCGAAAAAAAAATATTGAGCGACCTCGTGTCGAACCGGTGTCACGGCAAAACAAATTCGAATCTGGCCCGTTCAGCGCCTCATCCGCTTGAGCTAACGAAGCAGTAGTAAGAGCTTAAGGTATTATAGTGAGTTGATCGCTTAGCGAAACAAAAGGTTTCTTTTGTTTTCCATTCAACAAAAGGTCCCCAGAGGATGCCCTTGGAAAAATGTGTTTTTTTGCATACGTAATATCTCAAAAAGGAAGCAAACTTCAGGGAAAAAACATGCAGAACATTGTTTGACACACGGAAACAAAACTGCATGCGAAATATGGAGCGTTTTCGACAAAGTTCACTTTTCAGTAAAAAACCTAACGCCCTTTTTCCACCGAAGCCTTCAATTTAACTACATGTAGTTAGTTTTTTCTAACTAGGTGATTTTAATTTTAACTAGTAGTTAGTTTTTTTCCTAACTAGGTGATTTTATTTTTAACTGGTTCACATTTTTCAAACTGGGTTGAAATTTTCAAACCAGGTTACTGTGTGTCAAAGGGGAAGGATGAGTCTGGGACCAATAACTTATTAGACCAACAAATATGAGACAATTTGTAACGATTGCTTGTGTGGCGTAGTGGAGATGAACATGAGTGCAAAACAATAAAAAAACTGGGGGGGGGGGGTAGGTCTAGGGATGGGGGTTAGGATTAGGGGGATCAATAGGGTTAGGATTAGGGGGGTCAGGGTTAGGATTAGGGGGGTCAATAGGGTTAGGATTAGGGGGGTCAGGGTTAGGATTAGGGGGGTCAATAGGGTTAGGATTAGGGGGATCAATAGGGTTAGGGTTGAGCATGTTATTCTTTTTGAAAAACCCCTCCCACCCCCCTCCCCCCCCCCCCAAAAAAAAAAGAAGAAAAAGAAGAAGAAAAAAAGAAGGAAAAGTGGAAAAATCACCTAGTTAGAATAACCTAACTGGTTAAATTATAAAATTAACTGAAACCAAAAATTAACTGCAACATCTATAGCTCTTAGGTATACCTTAGATAGGGGGATAACGTATATTTTTGAGTTGGCAATGTACATGAAGATAGCATATAGGATCACTTAATCTGATCACCACTGATCATCTTCAGAATCACAACTTGAAGATCGTTTACTGGAACAAAACATGAGTTGGTTTATGATGTAAAAATCAGAATTATGCTTCTGTACAAGCAACACCTACCGGGTTGCCAAGGAGATACACACGATAATCTGCACCAGAAAATACCTGGCCCTGAAATAATAGTGAAATGGACAATAAAATGAAATGTGGGAAGGAGAGTGAAATGAATGTAATTAATTATCTTGTAACAACTACATTAAAGGAGGCAGCATGACCAAGTGGTTGGGACGTGGCCACTGTTTAAGTCCCACTCTGACCACTAAGCTATCAGGAGTTGTTTCTTGGTTGACTAGTTCACTTCCTTGATCATACTTGTAATAGCCAATTGGTCTGCCTCCCACCAGTTTGGATAAGTTGATTAGATTTATTTGATATATTGCCTGAGAACATAACATATAAGTACATTGACCACTATAAACATCTGGAGCATTTAACCTTTTTTTAACAAGACTAGATTAATGAGTCTCTTCAGCTCCTTACTCCTTCACCCACCGCTTTCCCCTCCACTCAAACCTGTTTTCCATAAGTCAATGATATGTATCTAAGAAAGTTTAATTAATAAAGAGCCCATCGCTAAAAGCAACCAGTTGCCCTAGATTCTCATCACAGTGTTTTCACAGACCAATTTATTTTTAGGTTGAATTTCCTGTAAATATCAGATTGCTGGAGGAGATTTAATGACCAATTATTAAACTATCTTCAAGTATTTTCAGCTTGATGTCATCTTGTCCCCAGAAGTTTTAAATTGGGATATACTATAATTTAAATTATTTTTATTTCATCCAAATTACTGGTCTGGGCTCATGCAGACTAGAACTGCAGCCACTTTTGCACAAATATAAATTGGTCTACAGGTAGAAATGCGGTGGCAGGCTTAGTATCGGAGTTGGATGTTCCTAATGATAGATTCCAGGTCTACATGCAATTTGTTACCCTGAAGTTGATTGGCCACTGCCAAGGCTGTGATGTCACTTCTCCTTCTTTTGGTTTGAATCCAGAGTTAGTCTGAAGATAACAATCAATCACACTAGTTAAATGTATGCATCACTTCTACATGTAATTAAAAGAAAAGTCAATCAATACAGGATTAAGCTTATGACTTTTTCTTTAAAAAAAAGTTGTGAGTATCATACCTGAGCCATAACAACATGTGATTCATAAACACTACCAAGAAAAGAAGGCCGGTAGAAGTCTGAAGCAGCCTTTGGCACTAAATATACAGATAGAAAAGATTCTATCATTGGACATAGTAATATATTTTAATTACCAGTAATCATTTAAACATCTAGTCAAAATGTACACGTACAGATCTAAGTTTTACAAAAAGTACTTGGCCTGAAAGATAATGGTAGCTCATAACAGTTTGGCTAATGTTCAGTTGCATAAGTAATAACTTCTCTTACTCTAGATAGACAAAGGCTATAGAATACATGCATGGCTTTTCTCCTGAATTATTACAAGCACAGGGCTACACTTTCAGGAAAAACCTTAGTTGCTAGAAAAAGCATGAAAAGTTAGTCTCCAGCGCAAAAATTTGGTCGCCAGCAGTCACAATGTCGAGCTTTGAAATAGAGACTCCATCATCAAATAACAGCCCGTTGTTTGTAGGTTATCACAGTTCACTTTAAATCTTATATGTTTTAATAATTTTCTTCACCTCTTTCATTTTCATGGCCTTCAACATTCCAAAGGTTATGCGAGTGATGTGTGATGGGATTGCATGTCACTTCCAACTGCTCCCAGCCCCTGTGCAGACAGTTTTACAATAATTCAGATGGCTTTTGTTATAAATTAAAACTGTGTTTAGTAACCATATGAAGATTAACTTAGATGACCAATAAAAAAGCACTACTGTTAGCTATCCCTGACTGACTGACCAACCAACCAACTGACTGATTGACTGACCAACTGACTGACTGATTGACTGACTACATGACTGACTGACTGACTGGCTAACCGGCCAACTGACTGACTGACTGACTGACTGACTGACCAACTGACTGACTGACTGACCAACTGACTGACTGACCAACTGACTGACTGACCAACTGACTAACTGACTGACTGATTGATTGATTGACCGATTGACTGGTCAACCAAGCAACCAACCAACTGACAGCCTTTTTAAAAGTTACAATTTATAAACCACGTACCATTTGGGCAACACCTGTGTGCTGCCATGAAGAGCACAACCCAAGTTGACATGAATAAGTCTGAAAACTGTCTTAACAGTCTTGATTCTTCCATCATCACCTTCACCACTCACAATTTCTACTCGCCAAAAATCATTCGCATCTCCTTTCCCATTCTAAACAAAAAACAAAAAAAAGCTTCAAGAGTTTATTATTTTAAAATTACAGCAGTAGATGATTAATGCTCCGGGAAACTGGGAGAGGTACTAACGTAGTGATCAGTACACTAGACAAGGCACTTCTTTTTACAATACCTTAATCAACTCAGTTGTTTACATTGTATAAAATACTTAGGTTTTTATTAATTTTTTAATTCATACTGCACAGGGATAAATCTGTGTTGGACTAGCATGCCATGCAGTGGTAACTTCTGCTAGTGCTAGCTACTTCGATGTTTCAAAAACCACAACAAATCCTGGCAGCACAGATTAACTCTTGTGGGCAAACAATAGACTTTTTTGCATGTTTGCAAGTTAGAGGGATGAGAGCAGCAGTTTGAGGGTGATGATGCCAAGCTATTGATCTATAAGAATATAAATTAGTGAACTCCAATTGAAGGGGTGAGTGGAATAAAGCATTAAGTGACTTTTAGAAAATGTTGAGGCAGCCAGGATTGAAAGACCTACCAGCACTTGTTACAGTTTCCTCTTGTGTCCATTATTGTCTAAAAAGAACTAGTAATAACTACTGGTCCTTTTGAAACAATAACCAAAACCAGAGTAAACTGTGAAGATTTCTGGCAGCTATTTCAAATCTAGCTGCCTCAAAGTTTTCCAAAAGTCACTTAGGGCTTTATTCCACTCACCCCTTCAATTGGTTCAGTAACATGAAATAACAAATCAAAAGTTTCAGCTGTTCAATTAAATTATGAACATCAAGTCCTGCCAGACTTTGAAATTAAGCATCAATCAATCCAAAACAAATATTCTGTAGTGGATTGAATTGACTATACAGTGTAGATCCTTCACTATGGCCCGTATCTAGAAGCCATAGCCTTTATTATGTAAAAACCTTGCTTCACTTCTTCCACTAGGGAGATGAACAGAGTTTCCTTCTAGTGCCTTTTACTGTTGGTGTTTATGTTGAGTTGCACTCTCTGCTGTCTATAGCCATTTAGCTTTGATCTCAGCATTACATATTTAAACACTTACATCTCCATATCCTGTCACTTGATTGTGATGTGTGGTGAGCGGAGCTTTCTCTCCGTGGCTGTGCAGGTTTCTCTTTGTCCTAAGAAACAAATTGATTTGATTTTTTTATAACAAGCAAAAAGTTACACGGCCATCAATAGGTAGATAGGAAAAAGTGGTTGACAAAGTGTTCCACAGATTAAAAAAATAGTGATCATTTGGATACAACTTTTTTCAATTCAGTATGTACAAGTAGTAAGAAACTCCAAATACAGCTAGTATTTTTTAAATGTACATACGCAACATGTTCCAGTCTGATCCAGTCTCCATTCTTAAGATATTCTAAAGGTTGCTCTTTACCTGTGAAGTTAAGATCAAAATTGTTACACGGTGGAGGAAGCAACAGACTGATGCCATTATTTAGTCTGAAATACACAGGCAAGTAAAAACTATCAATAGAATGTTCCGACCTTTTTGGCAATCTCATGATGCTTTTATCAAGGAATGAGTAAAGCGAGTGAGTTCATAAGAGTTAAAACCTGTAGATTTATGTAAATCTAAAGGTCTTAATTTTTTTGAACTCACACTTATTAATTTTATTCACTCCTTGATAATGGCCTCATGAGGTCACTGAAACATCAGAACATTCTATTGTTAGTTATTACTTGCCTACAGGTGTATTTTTACAGCACTTAATTTAATTTTATTATTTAATAATTGTTATTAAGAAGCACAGTAAAATATTGCTGAGTATTGCATAAGAGCAACAGGTTTGAAATTTAAATAGACGTCCCAGGATGGAGTCCTGTGCACTGGACTGACCACCAGCTGCTGATATCTTGAAGCTCTGAGAAATTTCCATTCTCCATGGCACTTACACTGTATCAAAATATAATAACTGAATGGTCTGCTCCCAAACAGATGGCAGCTTACAGTTCAAGCAAATGTGACTTACATGTAACCTGCACTAGGTGTAAAACACATGTACAATAGATACAACTGTTCACCTGACACTAGTATGTTAAATCCTTTAACTAAAGGTACCTAACAGTGCTTAGGAGATTTCACAAACAATAACCAACCGTGGGACTGTCTCATTCTGTACTCACTGTAATCCTCGTAAGCCTTTTTTACCAACCACTTGTTATTGTCATCTTTGTGAGAGTAGCAGGTGATCTGAAATGCAGTGTTTCATTGATTTATGGCAGCTTAAAGTGCAATTGAAATTAAGTGCATAGGTGCAGGGGTTTTCAGTGACATTTTCAGCACAAAGGCAATTGGTTTTCACAGGCAGCGATTGGCACAAATTGTCTTGCGTGTGGAGGCACAGTCAATGATGGTTAGTGCACTCCAGATCGAGTGGAGTGGGTTCGAGCCCTGGCCGGGACATTGTCTTGTGTTCTTGGCCAAGACACTTCCTTCTCACAGTGTCTCTCTCCACCCAGGTGTATAAATGGGTACCAATGCATTTAAAGCTGTGATAGACAAGCACCCCATCCAGGGGGGAGTAGAAATATAATTCCTAGTTGCTTCATGCTACTGAAAGCGTTCCAAGAAAAGCCCTGGCCTGGTGGTACACTTAGATCGTATCCAGACTTCATAAGCTTCAGAAGAACATAGTTACACACAATAGATAGGTTTGCAGTAGGGGTGACTATTGAGGGCATTTTAACTATTGCATTTGTATTGCAATACGTCACATGGATATTGCGATATTATTGCAACAGTGTAGGTGCTATTGCAATAGTATTGCGATAGTTTTCAGGGATGTCTGTATCTACTTAACGCCTTACACTTAAGAAATATCTACGAAGTAGTAGTCAATACAGGTACTGAGGAACACAATGGATGTCTTGAGCCTATTGGTGGTTCAAGAATCAAGAAGCTAAAAATGCTAGGTACAGTAGGTGTATTGTTTTTAGTTTCTTTTTTACCTTTATCTGGGTGGAAAAAGGTGTCTTTATTTTCCAAACAAGTTGAAATGTTAGAAGTATAGAAACTATGATCCAAACTATCGAAACTACATTGTATTGATAGTTCGCTACACTATCGCAGTTGTTATCAATGTTTCATTTTCACTATTGATCCATTGCTATCGCAGCATTAAAATCGCGATGCATCGACAGTTCGATGTATTGTTACACCCTCAATATATTATGTATGTTGTAGTTAAAAAAGAAATTCAGGTCAAAATGATTTTAAAAAGTTTGATTTGTACATCCCTTTGTTCCAGATTTATTACCATTGATATTCCTTTAACAAAGGAAATAGAAATGAAACTAGCTCATTTTGGCCTACAACATATACATGCACTGTATCACAGAGATGAGTATACAACAAAAGAGTGAATAGAATTGAAAGCAAAACCATTCACCTGCTGCTGCTCAGGGGGGTGTTCCTTGGGGTACAGATGTGTATGAGAGTGTAAAAGAGCTCCTCCAGCTCGTGCATTCTTAAGGGTAATAATTGAACCAAAAGCCAGCTCTGAGAAAAACACAAAATGAAAGTAAAAAATGTAATTATTATAAAGTAAATATAAATGTACATACATATGCTTTTTAAACTAGAACTGATATATAACTATCATGATTCTATAATAATCTTCAACTGCACAAATATTAATAGAAACTGGTAGAAAATGTTCTCCAAGAACCCTCTTTGGAAAAGAACCTTTACTAACAGTATTAATGTCAATGTTGTAGTTCAATTTTATCTTTGGTACAATTTGTTTTTGAACCAGTACAAAATTTTTGAATTAGTTCTGAATCAAAATTTTTTGAACCAGTACAAATTTTTAAACCAATACAAAATTCTTTGAACTGGTACCAAATGTTTCAACCTTGGTCAATTTGTTTCAACCTAGGTCAATTTTTTCCAACTTAGGTCAATTTGTTTCAACCTAAGTCAATTTGTTTCAACCTAGGTCAATTTTTTTTCAATCGAGGTCAATTTGTTGTAAGCCAGGTTCATTTGATATTACAGTAAGATTAATTTGTATATACTGTAGCTAGGGGAAAGGTACATGTACTGTAGTGTAATAGTGGGTGGTATATTCTCTTTTGCAAGTTAGTTTATTGAATATTTGGTGTATTATTTTATATGGAGTTTAGGTTAGTGCTAACAAGTGTACAATACAAGGTGGAATCAACACAACCTCTTGCTTTTGGGACTGAGAAGGACTGGGTTCAACAAACATGTCTGATTTGGATAATTTAAGGAAATGTATTACCACTATTGTGTATATGTAATTAAAAAAATAGGGGAACTTGCATCTAGATCTTCATGGCTCAGTGGTAAGGCATCAGGACACGAGTCCAAAGGAAAACCAAAGGTCTGTCAAGGCTCACAAGGTAAGCATTGAGATAGAGCGGGGAGGGAATAGTAAGTGAGGTAAGTAGAGTGGAGATGAAGAGAAGAGGGAAGATAAAGAGAAGATCGAAGGTGCCAACAATATTTTTTTTGTTTGATGCAAAAAAAAAATCAAACCAGTTCAAAAAATTTTGTACAGGTTCAAAAATTTTGTACAGGTTCAAAAAATTTTGCACTGGTTCAAAAATTTTGTACTGGATCAGAAAAAATTGTACCAAAGGTAAAAATTGAACTACAACACCAACAAAGGATTAATCATTTTGATGGTT
Organism: Platygyra sinensis; assembly: GCA_019787425.1. Taxonomy (NCBI): domain Eukaryota; kingdom Metazoa; phylum Cnidaria; class Anthozoa; order Scleractinia; family Merulinidae; genus Platygyra; species Platygyra sinensis. The sequence continues at coordinate 6,288 of JAHPZR010017832.1, read as the reverse complement.
AATAGTCAAAATGATTTCCAGTCTGTACTCTGCACTCTCAAGAGTTTCTTAACATTTTTGTTTTCATTCATGCAAGACCTCCCAAAATAAAAAATTTTGCAACTACTCACATGAGATAAATTGAAAGTTTCATGTGAACCACCATTATGGACACAAAGCTTTATGCTACATTAATTCTCAATCAAGGAATTTAAGAAGAGGTAAAAAAAAACTGGGGAAACACTCATCAATCAACTCGTGTTCCCAAACCATTCTTCATTCTCCCAAACTTTCACTCAAGTTTCTCCAACTCAATAGAAACACAATGCATGGTTTCTATTTATTAAATATCCTACCTGCAGGTACGACATTCTGGTAGAGAGAATTTCCTTTCAGAGTTGACTGGAAAGCTGAACTAAAGAAGCCATCACCTGGACCACTAAATCAATCAAAATATTATAATACAATGCTATACATTATGCCATACATGGAAAGGATTGAAACTGCGGTTATTATTGCTTGTTCAGAACACTCTTTGGTGCATTTCCATTCAGGGAGTCATTAAAAGGGCTCGTTATTAAAAGCAAGCATAAAAAGTTCTTCTTCTTTCTACTGAAATTAAAGCCTGTGTTCTGACTTGTCTGTTATTTCTTCAAATGTTTTTTAATTGTTGTTTTTTTGCCCTTTTATTTTCCAAAAGCATATCGCTTTTTCATGACTTTCCATGACCTTCACTTAAATTCAATGACTTTCGAAGCCTGGAAACTGAAATAAATTCCATGACTTTCCAGGCTTTCCATGACCCATACGAACCCTGTACTATGAGAATCAAAATTCTGCCTCAAAAAATTGTACATTCAACTTAAAGAATAAAGGATGAAGACCAAAAGCATTAATCAGTTACATGAAAAACAGTTTATTACATTTTACTGACCTATGTGTTAATCACATCTAGTTATATGATATTCTTACCTGTTTGGCAACATCTTGAAATGAATGGCAAACCAGAAGAGATACACAAAGATGGGTATCATTATCAAACAAAGCACTCGAGCCAAGAAGTGTTTACCAATTTCAAACTGAAAGAAAAAAAAACAACCCATTACAGTAATGTTTTGCACAATTTAACGTCAGCTTCAAGAAGATCTACAGGTCTGTCATAGGTAAGAATGAAGGAACTTCTCATCACAGGTACATGGGCATTAAAAGATCACTTCTCCAAACAAAAGGATAGGAAGATTTCAATAAAAGCAAGAAGAAGGGCTGTGCTTCAGAAGTGTCCGCGTGTCACAGGCAACTTACTTTTGCCTAAGTTGGGTGAAAAAAAAATTGCTTTTTATTACAATAAGCTAAATCTGATCTGTGCACACAGGATTTCATGGGTAGGAACCTTCAAGTTCTTCCAAATTTTTCTTAGTCGACAGCCTTGAGAAGAATTCAGACATTAACACTAACCAGTGACAGAGACAGATCTCCAAGAAGGTCCCACAAGTTCATCACTGTAGTAATTCCAGCCCACAGGATGACAAACAGACCAACCCACTTGCAGCTAAAACAAAAGTCAGATGAAAAATACAGTCATACATACAGCTATTTCAAATAAGGTTGCTCCTGTGATCCATGATGCATGATGCATGGTCCATGTTTCATAGCCCGCGGTGCACTATGGTAGATTCTTATTGTGAGCGGGAATATCAAGTAGGGAATAAATAATAGCTAATCATGGCAACCGTGAATATCTGCTTGAAAGTCTTACCACACACAAAAAAATATGTAAAACAGAGCTTTCAGCTCATACAAGTGCCAAAATTTTCAAGTGTGAGCGAGCTAAAGAATTTCATAATCTCATCTCACAGTGAGCAATTTGATGTGCCCAAGTGCGCGATTGAAAATCTTGAAATCGGGTTTTACGGCCCTCCAAGAGGGACACGCTTTGTTATCAGGCATAAAACCACTTTGGCTGAGGCGTACTTGTCGGAAAAAATAAATGGTTGGTGATGTGGGCATGGAGCCCACCTGGTAACGTGGCCAGCCGAAACGCAGTTGCACTTTCTAGGGGACCATCGCGACTGCTAGCAACCCAGCCAAAAGATTTTGCCTTTCAAGTAAGTGTTATGTTGAGCATATTTACTTTTAAATGGATTTTTTTCTGACACTAAGGCTAATCCATTGTCAGGGTTTTCATTTATTTGTATCTCCTTTGCATGCTTAGGTCAAGAAGACGAGGAAGTGAAAGTGAATGAGTTTTCAGAGATCTATAAACGATTGGCCCAAAAACATGGCCGGGAACTGCCTTGCATTCGTTTCTCACCGGGAAAAAAGTCAAAGGACCAGCTGCAAAAGCCTGCTGCACAAACCACCATCCAAATCCAGAACAAGGTACGAGCTAAGAGTGAGTGCTGCTTGTGGGGGAAACTACGAATGGGAGGGGGACCTCTAGATGTGTGGAAAATTCTTTAATTCCATGTGTAACGGCTACTTCTTCCGGGAAAAAGATCACAACTGATCGAGATCCACAAATTTAGTGGCTTTAATGGCTTCCGTGAACTGATACGTCAAAAGAAAATGACAAAAACCAAAAAAAAATAGTTGCGAGTGTACTGTTTTCGTCCGTTTCTATTGCAGCGCCACTGAAATCACTGTCTTCTTTTCCAGGTGCAGCTTCGCGGAGAGATCCTCAAACAGTTACGTGAACTCAAAGATCTGAAAGATGCTGATGTGCTAGACTCGACCCAATTCAAGGCACAAAAAAAGAACTCCTGCTAACGCGTACGGAGCTGAATGAGCTTCACAGAAGACCCTTATTCTTTTGGCAGTTCATCTCTGAGGGCCGTAAAACCCGATTTCAAGATTTTCTATCGCGCACTTGGGCGCATCAAATTTCTCACTGTGAGATGAGATTATGAAATTCTTTAGCTTGCTCACACTTGAAAATTTTGGCCCTTGTATGAGCTGAAAGCTCTCTTTTACAGATTTCTTTTTGTGTGATTAAAGACTTTCAAGCAGATTTTCACGGTCGCTATTATTAGCTATTATTTATTCCCTACTTGAAATTCCCGCTCACAATAAGAATCTACCATAGTGCACCGCGGGCTATGAAACATGGACCATGCATCATGCATCATGGATCACAGGAGCAACCTTATTTGAAATAGCTGTATACTACTAAGTTACATGTATGTTATTTAAGCAGAGAGTCCCACTTTTAAAACAAAATAAAATTATTTAAGTTCTTGTCATAATAACAATAATATAACAAAGCAACCTCACACAACATGACAGTCAAGTCAGTAAGACTTGACACTTTTAATTTGCGGTCTACTGCAAGTCAACAAATCTAATCAGTCATGTCTTTCAAACTTGAAACTGCATGTTTTTATTTGAAGACTACTTCTATATCAAGCAGTTTTCAACTTGGCTATGCCTTGCTGCATGACTTTCCTCTAGAAAACTCAGGCTGTATATAATTAGTAGCCTAATAATGGGCTCATTAACTGTGATTTACTGCAGCTGTTCAAATGTGTCCCAAAATTGGATAATGTCTTTCCAGTCGAGTTTTTTGCCCTCAACTAACTCGACCTGCTAAGGAAAAACGCATAGTTCAAAGTCCATTTCTGCAAACCGCATTCTTCGTCTTATCTACCTTACAAATTCTCTACTCACTTTCCTCTATCCATCACCTTCATATCTTACCATTACAGCTCCAAAACACCAACACAACTCCACTCTACTATCACATTCCCACTTAATTTAACTCTACCAACACAACTATACTCTACATCGCAACTATACTCAACCCATCTTCACCGACACAACACAACTCCACTCAACTTAACTCTACCAGCACAACTATCCCATCACAACTCGACTCAACTCGACTCCACCATAACGACTATACCTAACCAACACATATCGACCCAGCTCTACTCCACCATCGCGACTATACTCTACGAACAGATCTCGACTCAGCTCACTCTACCATCACAACTGGACTCAACTCCACTCCACCATAGCGACTATACTATACCATCACAACTTGACTCAACTCAACCTCAACTCGACTCCACCAACTATACTATACTCTACCATCACAACTAGACTCAACTTGACCTCAACTAGAATTCACCAACACTACTATACTATACCATCACAACTCGACTCGACTCGACCCCATCATCACAACTGTACCCTACCATCACAAATCGACTCAACTCAACCCCAGTCCAACGCAACTGTATTGTACCATCACAACTCGACCCAACTCGACTCCACCGACACAGCTATACTCTACAATCACAAATCGACTCGATTCGACTCCACCATAACGAGTATACCTTACCAACACATATCGACTCAACTCTACTCCACCATCGCGACAATACTCTACGAACAGCTCTCGAATGAACTCTCTCTACCATCACAACTCGACTCAACTCCACTCCACCATCACAACTGTACTATGCCATCACAACTTGACTCAATTCAACCTCAACTCGACTCCACCAGCATAACTATACTCTACCATCACAACTAGACTCAACTTGACCTCAACTAGAATTTTCCAACACAACTATACTATACCATCACAACTCCACTCGACTCGACTCGACCCCCTCATCACAACTGTACCCTACCATCACAAATCGACTCAACTCAACCCCAGTCCAACGCAACTGTATTGTACCATCACAACTCGACTCAACTCGACTCCACCGACACAGCTCTACTCTACAATCACAACTCGACTCATCTCGACTCAACCAACACAACTATACTATACTATATTATCACAACTCGACTCAACTGGACCCCACAAACAAAACTATAGTTTACTATACTATACCATCACAACTCGACTCAACTCGACCCCTCCAACACAAGTATACTCTACTATCACAACGTAACTCAACTCCACTCCACCTTCATATCAACTGGACTTAACTCAATTACTGCATTTATTTATTACATCCTTTTTAATTTCTGATTATATATTTTTTTAACAGGCATCCCGACTTTGGATCAAAAGGAAATGTGGCTGTCATCTTTGTCTACCCTAAAGTGACAATTCGCAATTTCCCGTATACACCTGCACGTTTAGTAAGGGATACAGACCTTGCTGTAACTTGAATGTCTCCAACTATACCCCATATTGTTCTCGGAATCTTTTAACTTACACTGTTTTCTCAATGAAACTCCCCTAAGTTTAATTAGTATAATTCTAGTACTAATCTAATGTCTATACTGCAATATGATTGGCCCAGCTACTGGTATACTATCAGGCATTAGTATAAATGTACTAGCGTTCTATCACTAATGCCGTTCTCTTATTGCTTACGCAACTCACTATCTATTCGGTGTGTTTCTGAGAGTAGCGTAACAGTGCGCGCTTGTTAACAAAATGACGGCCGTTTCTGGCTTTTTCTAAGTTTGGAGAAGAGGATTTCCATTAAGTTTTAAAATTTCTAGTAGATTTTTACTTAAACAGTCAGATTTTTTGCTCTCTATTTCTATCGCGCGATAGTTGACTGGGGCTGCGCCCTCATCAACTATCACGCGATTTGCATTTTTTTTCATAGTTTTTCCTATGTTTTGTAAATAAATGTAGATGTTAACTTGTAATGTAATTTCTTAGAAAACAAAGCGAAGCACATTTATGGTTTCTTGACTTAAAAAAATTGAAAATATTGAAAAAGCGGTTACGCCCGTAAACAACTTTCAATTTGCCAGGGACAGTTCGATATTTCCAACTTTGCTTGAGCGTTAATTTCAGTAATCCACGGAAAAATGATCGGAAACCGTTATTTCTGTTAATTCCAGTTATAATTCTACTAAAACAAATCGATTAATTCATCTCTATTTCTATGAGGCGACTGTCAACTTCCACCTCTTAGAAAACTCGAGCTAATAATGCAATAGTCGATTACAATTCTACAGTTTTTACCCTGCGTTTCTCGACGCGTACTTGTAATAGCGAAAGTACTGTACATAGGTGACTCTATTTATTAATTGTTATATACTCCATAGAAATAAAGTCTTTATTTGTTTAAAGCCTTTCAGTTCTTTCCCTTTCATAGCATTTTTCCTAACTCCTTCATGTCATGCAATTGCATTATCTAGCAGATTCATTCCAAGGGAATTGTATAAGATTCTGCCCTCTTAACTCCAAACTGTTGCTTTCAATAAGGTTTTAGTTTTAATTGTCTTTAATTTCCTTTGTCCCCTACAAGTTAATGTACCGTTAATTAGTGTTTCCCCAACTAGAGATTTTTTTCCTTTCCGCATTAGTCAGCATCAAGTTGCGATGCACGG
>JAHPZR010017831.1:0-15254 GCA_019787425.1 Platygyra sinensis | reverse complement strand
AACTGATTCAGACGCCGAACTTTTCATGTCCTTAATTCAAGGTATCAGGTTCGGCTCATGAAAAGTTCGGCGTCTGAACTGGGCCTTAGGCCCACACAACCCAGCTACACATAAATACAACTCTGACAAAATAATTAAACTAAAGAAAAAGTTAACTAAGAGAGGAAACTATTACAGTTCAAGGTAAAAAAATCACCTTCCTTTAATGATGCACAGAGTTAAACTTTACAGAGCTCCATTACAGGACTAAGAGTTGACAATACACGATATTGATTACAATTGACAATATTGTAGAATTATTATACGGAAACGTTAGTTTTTTTTCTTTCACGGTTGTTTTATTAATTACATCGGGTTTTTTTCCTAATTGATAACAACTTTTTTGACATTATGTCTTTCAATTGTTTAAGGAAATTTGTATTTTAGCTAGCTGCAGTATATACACGGAACAAGTTAATACTCATTTCTAAACAATAATCGGATGAGGTTTTTGTGATATCCGAAATAATCAAGGTCGAGGCAAGGGCGCCGAGGCTGATACCACTTGCCGAGACCTTGATTATTCCGGACATCACCAAAACCGAATTCAATTATTGTTTTATTATATATAGTTTTATGGGAAATATACAAAAACTATTGTGTGAAACGCAAGTAGATTTTATTTGTGCTTCTCAAAATACAAGGACAAACGCACCAAGCGGCCGCACACTCATTCTCGTCCCCAGAGCCCACGATCCTTCTGGCCTGCGGCAGGAAATCGAGAGCTCTGGGAGCAACCATTCCAGGCATGCGCCGTAGATGTAGACTGTGTGAGACCAGATGGGCAGAATTCGGTTATTTCCATTGTTATTTCAAAATGGTTGCTCCCAGAGCTCTCGTTTTCCGACCGCTGGTCAAGGGGAACGAGGCTCTGGGAACGAGATTGCCGCACACTCGAAACCATTCAAGTGCTCGCGCACTTAAGCTAAAGCTGTATTACGCATGCGCTGCGCGCGGCATAACCTTCGTCTATTTAGCAACTATTCACCGAAGTGGAGGTGGCTAGCGGTACTGGTGGATATTTACCGAGCCGCGAAGCGGCGAGGTAAATATCCAACGCTAGCCACCGACACTGAGATGAATAGTTGTTTTAGTATATACTAAAACAGTGAGATAATATACACCACAAACAAAATAAATTTGGATGATTTCTTCACTTGTCACGGATGCAAACCGGGACGCCATTTTCTCTTGAGTTGCTCGGAGGTAAATAGCACAGGATATTCGGAGTTTGACACTATTCACTGTTTTAGTATATTCTAAAATTGGATAGCAGATTATACTACAATCTTGCTTGTCCACAAAATCACGCGAGTACTCAAAATAAGCGGGGCTCTTGGCCAATCAGAATGCTGATAGTGAGTGCAATTTATAATAATATGGGTAATCACACAGTTTCGAGTTCAATTTGGAATTAATTCTTTCGAGTGACTTTTTCAAAAAGTGCAATTTCAACGTTTTGAAAAACTCACAACCGAAAAATGTATTTCCGACAAATTGAACGATAGAAAACGTCTGATTACTTATCAATGATACAAAACATGAAAACGTTTGCGTGGCCGGAGGAAGTGCCGCAAGATCTTTCTTGAAACTATTTATCGTTACCATTTTAGGTGATATTATTGGCTAACAGGATCTCGTATTGTATTTCAGTCAATCATATTCCAGAATTGGTGTTACACTTTTTGCACAGGTGTTCAGACCTGTCAAACGTGCAACATTGTATTCGTGAATATCACAAATGATAAAGTTCTTGGCTACAAGGATTATATAATTTACAAAACTTGTTGCTGTCCTGCTAATTAAGATAGGTATTATATTCCGTGAGAGTTAATGTCCTTTGAGAAAAAAAAATCCCTTTTACTGGATCGGATACCATAGGGCTAAAATAATTCTTATTCTGATTGCCCAGCACTTGAGTCCTTTCATGTGATGGACAGATAACCTCCCTTTTGATTCTCCAATCCTACAGTTAAAGACCGTTTCAAAGAATTAGTGTTAGGGAGGCAGAGTGTCTGAGTTGTTTAAGGCGCTGAATTAAAAATCTGGAGATGCCTGTTCAAATCCTCCACCCGGCCCTACTACTATCTGGACTTGTTCTCGGTAGTCCCGAGTTCACTCCTTGACTGCATTGTGTAAATAGCCAAGCGGTCAGCCTCCTACCAGTTGGTATTCTTAATGGTTTTTGCTATTTACAATATTTGGTTATTTATGAGCAGTGTCCCTTATTGCATGGCACAACAGTGCTAAATACATTAGACGCTTAAATAAAGTTATTTCTATCACTATTACTATAAAAATTTACTCTTTTATTAAAATAAAAAGATTATAGATTTAGCCAAGCCTAAAAGCGGAGCTCCCGTTAAATACTCATCATTTACAGAAAAAGACCTTCAAAGAAATGCCCCAAAAAGCAGCATTTTACTGACCAAATCTAATGAATTAAACGGGAAAACGAGGAAATTCCCTAAACACAACATGCAAATTACCAAGAGTGATATTCAAAGTGAAAATCCTGTTCGCTTTTAAAGCATAAAATTCTCATCGAAAGATGGCCAAATAAAAAAAAAGTGAAAGAAACCTCATCTAAGATGAATCATCCCTCAAGTGAATCTAAGAAACACATTTAGGAGCTGAAAATGTCCAAATTTCAAATAGTTAATCTCCTTCGTGTTGGCAGCTAACGGTTAGCCTGCAAACAGGCTCTCCGTTTGGGTTATTCGAATGGCGCGCGGGGGGGCGCGTGAGGGAGAACCTGCAATGGTCCTTGTACGACTTGAGTTCTGCCTCCTTTCCGGTTGACTGATCTGTCAAGTTATCAAATTGAAATGAACCAATCACAATAAAAGTGGAAATGACCTTGGAGGTCAAGACGGCTGTCAAAAATGAAACTTTTGATACACGTGCGCTTGTCTACATGTAAGTACAGTTGTTATAAACTCGAATCCAGAAACTCTGGAAGAAAACCGCTCGATTTATAAAAGTGTTCCCTGCCAATAAATTATATTTTCAAATCCCACTGTTGAAATTGTGCCATGCTTTGAAGAGATGACGTTCAGTTCGCGTCATCTACTATTACATAACAACCGAGTTTCATTACGCGAAACGTAACTCAGCGTAGTATGGATGTTATGTATGGGTAAAAACGTTAATAGACATTTTAGCCCAATTTAACCCAATTTTGCCCTTCTTTTGGCCGAAATTTTGATATTTGTGCACTAAAAATAACTGACCTCAATGTTAACACCTCCATATTCTGAATGGGGAGAGTCACGTTTCGCGTGGTGAAACTCGGTCGTTGTGTAATAGTAGATGACGGCGGTAACTTTGTCACGTTTCACAAGCTGATCGTTCGCATTGTAAATAACATAACTCCTCTGACAACGAAAGCTTGAGTTGCCTATGTTCCAGTGCGATAGGATCGTCCAAATGTGTTTACTTTTAGCGCCTCTATCTTCCTGGAGTCGCATGACACCAAGCTTCGTTTGAAAAATAAACATGCGCGAAGAAACATTAACGCTTCACGGTTGAACGCAAATGGTAGTATTTGACATGTGTCATGTCGAATTAGCCAATCAGCAATTTACCTTCAGAATCTGAACGTAAATACTCAAAGCGTACAAGGACTATTGCAGGCTCTCCCTCTCTCGCCCGCCCCCTAGCTTTTGACCGCACGCCATTCGAAAGCAAATCTCGGAATAACTTATACGGAGAGCCTGTTTGCCGGCTAGCTAACGGTGAATATTTATCGAGCATCGAACCATTTAACCTCTGGGAATAGTCGTTAAAAACTGACGCTAAATCACAATTTGATTATTTTCCGACGGCTTCGCAGTCCTTTTGTCAGCCATTACTTTACCAATCTTATAAAATGCGGAATTCAAGTTCGAAGTCATGCTGTACATTAATAACCTTCTTTCCTGAAGCTGAAAGGTGAATTAAATCGCTATTCAAAACACATTAGAAAACCGCACTTCGTGTCTTTTCAGCCATCACAGGAAAATAAAGTTCTGCAGGTGTTCTTCACCACCAAAGATTTTGACGAATCTTTATTCCCCATGTTTTCCCCTTCAAAAAAAAGAGACAATTTGCGCGGGTGACGAACGTACGCACGCACATAATTAGGGACGTAAGGAAGGTCGGACAGTTCGTCCGTTAATCGGTCAGGCTGGAAAATAAGGGCAGAGCGGAGCTCAATGTATTTTTAAGAATAACAGCCCCACAATTCAACTGCATAATTTTCGAACATGGGTAAAACTGTTAGCTACGGAATATCATAATTATTGACAACTGGTCCATCCCTTCAATTTACCTATCATATGACGTCATTATTGATTCTTTGCACTCATATAGCAAGCTGTAAATTTGCATATAGATTCATCTAAGCCAAGTTAATTTCAAAGGCTAAAAGTTGGCGTAATCAGTTTTGTCGGTTGATCTCTTGTTTAAAGGACCGAATAAAACGCGAAATTTGATGCAAATAAACTTAACGTCGTCTGAGTCCTGGAACAAGAGCGAGAAACAGCAACAAATTTGTAATATCTAGTGATCAAGAAAATAAAACACAAGAAAGTTAGATTTTTTTAACCGACAAAGGCCATCTGTCTCTTCCTCGCCATGGATTCTAAGGAAAAACTGAAAAAAGATTGCTTATAAAATGAAGGGAACATATCAAGGTGCTCTGACTGTTAAGCGAGGAAATTTTGCATAAGAGTCAAATTTAAGCCTAATTTTAATTAATTTGGATGTCAGTTTCAAAGATCAACCTGTAAAGATCATTCTGTAAAATTGTTTATGCAACTGAATTTCGTCTGAACCAGAAGACAAACCACAAAAACTAACCAACGCCAAACTTACCTGTAATTTCAAGAGAAAAATATTTTTCAAGGTAACAGAAATGTCTTGCGAAAAAGGAAACAGTTCAGCACATCTGTCTCGTCTTTTAGGTTATATGCGTGTTCTCTTGGAATTGCTTCTTTTTAGTTGAAAATTGATGGCGTTGATAGTGTGGGTGATGCGCGTTTTAACTGAACCGTTTAAGGGATGGTCACGTTTGACGTTGTAAAGGATTCACTTTGGTGGGCTCAGTAGTTTAAGAAACAAGGTTTCTTATAGCTTTTCTAAATTCCCGCATTCGTATGGCATACACAACGAGATTCACAATGGAACTCGCGAAATAGATCACCGCGAGCATGTGAAAGATTTTATCCCTTGACGCATTGGAAAAATCTTCCCGTATGAGATGGTAAATAGCCCAGGGTAAAATGGTGAGAACGGAAACTGCAGCGACTATGAATAATGTTACTGATAATTTCCTTTCCATGTGAATTGAGCCATGAGTTTGTGAATGAGGATTTCTTTGAACATTTACGATAACGATGATATAAGAGACTGTAAGGACAAGGAAGGTGAGAAGACTGAATGATGCCCATGCGTATTGAAATACTTCTGAGGATAACTTAGCCATGGTAAAGGCGAGAGCGAAAGTTATAAGCCAACTACCAACGATGATTTTAAAGTAGAGCTGTTTTGTGATCAGGCAATGCTTGAAGGGAAAACGTGTCGCATGTAGCCGCTCTAAGGATATCAAGAAAAGATTGACCTGGGAAGCCATTGGGAAGGTGAGTTTAATGGCCCATTCGAAGACATTTTTTTCTTTGCGCCTGTTTAAAGAGTACAGTGGTCCTGTCACAGCACCTACCAGTAGATCAGCAACAGTCAGGTTTATTATGAGGTACGTACTGCGCTTGCGTAGATGGCGGATTCTTGCAAAGGCGATCATTGTGATGGCATTGATAATCAATATCACCACGGATTCAGTGATAAGGACTGGAAACCAGACTGAAGAATCACCAATAGTCATTTCGTTAACCTGGCATCAACGTTCTTTGCGAGGGCGTTTTCGTATTTGTACCAGCCCAGCTAAGGTGATTTCAAAAAAAACAGAATGATAGTAAAATAAAGTAAATTAGTATATGGCAGTTGCTAGTTTGGAGAAATCAGTCGTAAAGATCTCACAAGTCCGTATGTTACCTTTTTACAAGCCTGTGCCCCGGTAAATATTTAAGAATAGATAATTATCATACACATGAATTTCAGATATCATTAACATATCTTTTCGGATGTTAATCTTTTGCTTTGGGTTGAGTGACAATTTATGACCACATAGTAACATAGCCATGAACAGATGGACGAACTTTTGCACAGCTGACTTATATTCAAATGGTTCTGATGAATAATATCTTATTTTAGATTGGGAATAACAAATTTTACCAATATGTGATAAAATGGTCGAGCAAGCGTTTCTTTTCGATAAAAAAGAAGTCCACCTCTGCGTTCCCATTGCTGCTCGTCACGTGTTCTCTAGTCGTCCATTCGATATGTTTCGCCTTAAATGGACTCTGATTCTCCACGTTGGGAGGAGACTCTTTTAACCAGCGAGCCCATTTACGTGCGGTAGTAATGTTTCTTCGCAATTGAAGGTTCTGTACTTTTCACTTCGTTAGAAAAAATACCTGATAATATATTAAAGCTCTAACTTGGCTACGAAGCTTAAGGGAAAAAATAACTGAGCTCGCATCGAGGATGAGGGTTGAATTATTTTAATTATTTTTGTTTTAATTCCCACAAGCCTCGGAGCCAAGTTAGAATTTTAATATATCGAGACTGGCCTATTCTTCAAATACCTAGTCTTATTTCCCTGGGCAAGAAGCTTATCTACTAGCGGAGTTAAAACGACAATAGGTTATCTACTGGAGAGTTCTTTGAGACTGTTAATAAATTTGATTGTTATATGGTCTTAAATGGGTCGAATGTACACCAGAGTAAAGCGGAGTTAACTCAACAAGTCCGTATTGCCTTTGCTCTGAATGATCAGTTAACTTTTTTGAAGTACAAATGACACGAATTTAGTTTTACGACTAAAATTTACCACAGCCCGACACGCATATAACCTAAAAGACGAGACAGATGTGCTGAACTGTTTCCTTTTTCGCAAGACATTTCTGTTACCTTGAAAAATATTTTTCTCTTGAAATTACAGGTAAGTTTGGCGTTGGTTAGTTTTTGTGGTTTGTCTTCTGGTTCAGACGAAATTCAGTTGCATAAACAATTTTACAGAATGATCTTTACAGGTTGATCTTTGAAACTGACATCCAAATTAATTAAAATTAGGCTTAAATTTGACTCTTATGCAAAATTTCCTCGCTTAACAGTCAGAGCACCTTGATATGTTCCCTTCATTTTATAAGCAATCTTTTTTCAGTTTTCCTTAGAATCCATGGCGAGGAAGAGACAGATGGCCTTTGTCGGTTAAAAAAATCTAACTTTCTTGTGTTTTATTTTCTTGATCACTAGATATTACAAATTTGTTGCTGTTTCTCGCTCTTGTTCCAGGACTCAGACGACGTTAAGTTTATTTGCATCAAATTTCGCGTTTTATTCGGTCCTTTAAACAAGAGATCAACCGACAAAACTGATTACGCCAACTTTTAGCCTTTGAAATTAACTTGGCTTAGATGAATCTATATGCAAATTTACAGCTTGCTATATGAGTGCAAAGAATCAATAATGACGTCATATGATAGGTAAATTGAAGGGATGGACCAGTTGTCAATAATTATGATATTCCGTAGCTAACAGTTTTACCCATGTTCGAAAATTATGCAGTTGAATTGTGGGGCTGTTATTCTTAAAAATACATTGAGCTCCGCTCTGCCCTTATTTTCCAGCCTGACCGATTAACGGACGAACTGTCCGACCTTCCTTACGTCCCTAATTATGTGCGTGCGTACGTTCGTCACCCGCGCAAATTGTCTCTTTTTTTTGAAGGGGAAAACATGGGGAATAAAGATTCGTCAAAATCTTTGGTGGTGAAGAACACCTGCAGAACTTTATTTTCCTGTGATGGCTGAAAAGACACGAAGTGCGGTTTTCTAATGTGTTTTGAATAGCGATTTAATTCACCTTTCAGCTTCAGGAAAGAAGGTTATTAATGTACAGCATGACTTCGAACTTGAATTCCGCATTTTATAAGATTGGTAAAGTAATGGCTGACAAAAGGACTGCGAAGCCGTCGGAAAATAATCAAATTGTGATTTAGCGTCAGTTTTTAACGACTATTCCCAGAGGTTAAATGGTTCGATGCTCGATAAATATTCACCGTTAGCTAGCCGGCAAACAGGCTCTCCGTATAAGTTATTCCGAGATTTGCTTTCGAATGGCGTGCGGTCAAAAGCTAGGGGGCGGGCGAGAGAGGGAGAGCCTGCAATAGTCCTTGTACGCTTTGAGTATTTACGTTCAGATTCTGAAGGTAAATTGCTGATTGGCTAATTCGACATGACACATGTCAAATACTACCATTTGCGTTCAACCGTGAAGCGTTAATGTTTCTTCGCGCATGTTTATTTTTCAAACGAAGCTTGGTGTCATGCGACTCCAGGAAGATAGAGGCGCTAAAAGTAAACACATTTGGACGATCCTATCGCACTGGAACATAGGCAACTCAAGCTTTCGTTGTCAGAGGAGTTATGTTATTTACAATGCGAACGATCAGCTTGTGAAACGTGACAAAGTTACCGCCGTCATCTACTATTACACAACGACCGAGTTTCACCACGCGAAACGTGACTCTCCCCATTCAGAATATGGAGGTGTTAACATTGAGGTCAGTTATTTTTAGTGCACAAATATCAAAATTTCGGCCAAAAGAAGGGCAAAATTGGGTTAAATTGGGCTAAAATGTCTATTAACGTTTTTACCCATACATAACATCCATACTACGCTGAGTTACGTTTCGCGTAATGAAACTCGGTTGTTATGTAATAGTAGATGACGCGAACTGAACGTCATCTCTTCAAAGCATGGCACAATTTCAACAGTGGGATTTGAAAATATAATTTATTGGCAGGGAACACTTTTATAAATCGAGCGGTTTTCTTCCAGAGTTTCTGGATTCGAGTTTATAACAACTGTACTTACATGTAGACAAGCGCACGTGTATCAAAAGTTTCATTTTTGACAGCCGTCTTGACCTCCAAGGTCATTTCCACTTTTATTGTGATTGGTTCATTTCAATTTGATAACTTGACAGATCAGTCAACCGGAAAGGAGGCAGAACTCAAGTCGTACAAGGACCATTGCAGGTTCTCCCTCACGCGCCCCCCCGCGCGCCATTCGAATAACCCAAACGGAGAGCCTGTTTGCAGGCTAACCGTTAGCTGCCAACACGAAGGAGATTAACTATTTGAAATTTGGACATTTTCAGCTCCTAAATGTGTTTCTTAGATTCACTTGAGGGATGATTCATCTTAGATGAGGTTTCTTTCACTTTTTTTTATTTGGCCATCTTTCGATGAGAATTTTATGCTTTAAAAGCGAACAGGATTTTCACTTTGAATATCACTCTTGGTAATTTGCATGTTGTGTTTAGGGAATTTCCTCGTTTTCCCGTTTAATTCATTAGATTTGGTCAGTAAAATGCTGCTTTTTGGGGCATTTCTTTGAAGGTCTTTTTCTGTAAATGATGAGTATTTAACGGGAGCTCCGCTTTTAGGCTTGGCTAAATCTATAATCTTTTTATTTTAATAAAAGAGTAAATTTTTATAGTAATAGTGATAGAAATAACTTTATTTAAGCGTCTAATGTATTTAGCACTGTTGTGCCATGCAATAAGGGACACTGCTCATAAATAACCAAATATTGTAAATAGCAAAAACCATTAAGAATACCAACTGGTAGGAGGCTGACCGCTTGGCTATTTACACAATGCAGTCAAGGAGTGAACTCGGGACTACCGAGAACAAGTCCAGATAGTAGTAGGGCCGGGTGGAGGATTTGAACAGGCATCTCCAGATTTTTAATTCAGCGCCTTAAACAACTCAGACACTCTGCCTCCCTAACACTAATTCTTTGAAACGGTCTTTAACTGTAGGATTGGAGAATCAAAAGGGAGGTTATCTGTCCATCACATGAAAGGACTCAAGTGCTGGGCAATCAGAATAAGAATTATTTTAGCCCTATGGTATCCGATCCAGTAAAAGGGATTTTTTTTTCTCAAAGGACATTAACTCTCACGGAATATAATACCTATCTTAATTAGCAGGACAGCAACAAGTTTTGTAAATTATATAATCCTTGTAGCCAAGAACTTTATCATTTGTGATATTCACGAATACAATGTTGCACGTTTGACAGGTCTGAACACCTGTGCAAAAAGTGTAACACCAATTCTGGAATATGATTGACTGAAATACAATACGAGATCCTGTTAGCCAATAATATCACCTAAAATGGTAACGATAAATAGTTTCAAGAAAGATCTTGCGGCACTTCCTCCGGCCACGCAAACGTTTTCATGTTTTGTATCATTGATAAGTAATCAGACGTTTTCTATCGTTCAATTTGTCGGAAATACATTTTTCGGTTGTGAGTTTTTCAAAACGTTGAAATTGCACTTTTTGAAAAAGTCACTCGAAAGAATTAATTCCAAATTGAACTCGAAACTGTGTGATTACCCATATTATTATAAATTGCACTCACTATCAGCATTCTGATTGGCCAAGAGCCCCGCTTATTTTGAGTACTCGCGTGATTTTGTGGACAAGCAAGATTGTAGTATAATCTGCTATCCAATTTTAGAATATACTAAAACAGTGAATAGTGTCAAACTCCGAATATCCTGTGCTATTTACCTCCGAGCAACTCAAGAGAAAATGGCGTCCCGGTTTGCATCCGTGACAAGTGAAGAAATCATCCAAATTTATTTTGTTTGTGGTGTATATTATCTCACTGTTTTAGTATATACTAAAACAACTATTCATCTCAGTGTCGGTGGCTAGCGTTGGATATTTACCTCGCCGCTTCGCGGCTCGGTAAATATCCACCAGTACCGCTAGCCACCTCCACTTCGGTGAATAGTTGCTAAATAGACGAAGGTTATGCCGCGCGCAGCGCATGCGTAATACAGCTTTAGCTTAAGTGCGCGAGCACTTGAATGGTTTCGAGTGTGCGGCAATCTCGTTCCCAGAGCCTCGTTCCCCTTGACCAGCGGTCGGAAAACGAGAGCTCTGGGAGCAACCATTTTGAAATAACAATGGAAATAACCGAATTCTGCCCATCTGGTCTCACACAGTCTACATCTACGGCGCATGCCTGGAATGGTTGCTCCCAGAGCTCTCGATTTCCTGCCGCAGGCCAGAAGGATCGTGGGCTCTGGGGACGAGAATGAGTGTGCGGCCGCTTGGTGCGTTTGTCCTTGTATTTTGAGAAGCACAAATAAAATCTACTTGCGTTTCACACAATAGTTTTTGTATATTTCCCATAAAACTATATATAATAAAACAATAATTGAATTCGGTTTTGGTGATGTCCGGAATAATCAAGGTCTCGGCAAGTGGTATCAG
The DNA here is from genome assembly GCA_019787425.1 of Platygyra sinensis. Lineage (NCBI taxonomy): Eukaryota > Metazoa > Cnidaria > Anthozoa > Scleractinia > Merulinidae > Platygyra > Platygyra sinensis. The sequence continues at coordinate 3,813 of JAHPZR010017831.1, read as the reverse complement.
CCTCGGCGCCCTTGCCTCGACCTTGATTATTTCGGATATCACAAAAACCTCATCCGATTATTGTTTAGAAATGAGTATTAACTTGTTCCGTGTATATACTGCAGCTAGCTAAAATACAAATTTCCTTAAACAATTGAAAGACATAATGTCAAAAAAGTTGTTATCAATTAGGAAAAAAACCCGATGTAATTAATAAAACAACCGTGAAAGAAAAAAAACTAACGTTTCCGTATAATAATTCTACAATATTGTCAATTGTAATCAATATCGTGTATTGTCAACTCTTAGTCCTGTAATGGAGCTCTGTAAAGTTTAACTCTGTGCATCATTAAAGGAAGGTGATTTTTTTACCTTGAACTGTAATAGTTTCCTCTCTTAGTTAACTTTTTCTTTAGTTTAATTATTTTGTCAGAGTTGTATTTATGTGTAGCTGGGTTGTGTGGGCCTAAGGCCCAGTTCAGACGCCGAACTTTTCATGAGCCGAACCTGATACCTTGAATTAAGGACATGAAAAGTTCGGCGTCTGAATCAGTTAAGAACGGCTATTTGAATTTGGAACGGCTCAGCCGTTCTTCCCGCCTGGCTAAGCTGGGAATTTCGCCGTTGGAACGGCTTTGATTCATACGCCGAACCTCATGCATAAATTATTATAAGGAATCTTACAAGCAGTTTCGGTTTTCGGTTTTTTTTACAAGCAGTTTTGTTTTAAACTGAATTAAGTTCGACGTCTGAATCAACGGGCGTACTTTTATTAATTTTTGTCAGTCTAAATTCGAATTAAGTTCGGCTCATAAAAAGTTCGGGTTCTGAACTGGGCCTTAGAGACCTGCATTTAAGATTCTAAACTTTTGTTGTTCGCAAGAGAATTTTTTTTAGCTCGAAACACCGCTTTCTCCAGAACTGAGTACTATGTCTAAAAATCACTTTGCAGGGATTACCTTGATTAGAAAGCCTATATGGGGGATTCACTCTCTTTGATATCTCTTGCCGTGGTATGTGGAACGTCATGGTAGGGAACAGTTGTCCATAACCATCAGCTGAAACTTCCTCGTACCCAATCTTGTCTGCCATATAATCAGCACGGTGCAGTGGGCGTGTTGCACTTTTGGCATAAGCAATTATTGAGCTTAATCATCAGGCACCGCGCTGCTACTTTTTTCCTGTCTGAGAGTTAGTTTAACTTAATTTCTAAACTGAAATATTGCTGTAAATTCATTTTCTTTTAGTTTATTTCATTTTTTTCATGGCCCCGTTCCATGAAAGGGAGTCCATGGACCAGGGGCCATGTTTTGCACTCCCCTTATCTTTAGCTAGTGAGACAATCTCAGATAGTGCAGAGTGTTATGCAGGACTGTTAGTACATTTTGAGTCGTCTCCTGCCTGTATTTAAATTCATTAATACGTTGAACTAGCAAACGTGATAATTTTATTTTTTTGTAACTTGATACTTTTGTTTTTCTCGCAAATGTTGTAATATGATACCCTTGCTTTCTCAAAGACATACAAAGGAAGATATGCTCGCTTTTTTTTCTGCTGGGGAAAAATGAAATAATGTTAATAACTTATGAAAAAAAATGGAAGAGGAATGATTTTGATTTTTGATTTTCATATCATCGATGAACAATTACTAATTTTATCAATTATCGGATGGTCACGTCGTGTCTCGGAATAGCACGTTCTTATGTTGCCACCGTTGGTGTTAACAATAAACCAGTTCAAAATACACATTGATATCTATTAATACAAACGAGAAGGGTTTCAACTTGACCGATATTATATCCTACATCGGTGAATGAGTCCCCTTAAAGACTGACTAAATTTATTTGCAGTTTCCGTAGGTGCCAGAGTGTCTGCAGCAATATTTGAGAAGTTTATTTTGTCGCGACATCACTAATTTTAATGCCACTAACTCGGAAATGTTTGGAGTGAATACATTTGTGGACTTCTTGTTCTCTTCCATAGGGGAGAAAATAAACAAGCGGCTGAGGGGATCAATCCGTTTCCCTCTCTACAAGTTTTTGCAGACACGAAATACCTTGCAAACAGCACACGACATTTTAACCGAGCTAGGGATGATTCCAAAAGATACTCTGTCACAAAAGCATTCTTTGCACTTAGAGGGAGAACTGATATTACCTGAAATATAACCGCTAAGACGAGAGTTTGGTATCGCACGCATGGATCTGAACTCGAGAACGGATTGTATCATGGTGACAATGCTATAACGCATGCGTCTTACACGTTGTATTCTACAACAACGAAAAGCAGTTAACGTTCGTGTGTGATTGTGTATGAAATGTATGCGCCTCGAGCAAATTGGTTTTGTTCTTAAGAGGGAATAGTACCACTAGGATAAGAAGTGAATATTGGAACCATATATAGTTCTGTGATGTTGTTCAAGAAGTAATGCAAGGGTAGTACGTTTTACGTAGCAATCAAAGGTACCTACCCCACCCCCTCAGAACAAGGCTAATTAATTAATTGGAATTAATTAATTTAACAAACATTAAAGTTTACCCCGTATGGCCTTATTGCGTTACTGCCTTAGCGAACAGCAGCCCCCTGAACCATCCCAATATTGCACTCTGCACTAAAAATTCCAAGCTGGAAATTCGAGCTTGACAGTCTTGACGGTCTATCAGATTTTCCCCCGTATCGGAAAACGCGAAAGGCCCGCTTAGCTAATACCCTTCTCAAAGACATTAATTATCCATGCAGCTCTTACCCAACCAGAGCATGTTATTCTGGTCAGGTGGATGAGTTTAGAAACCCAATGAAAAACGAGTTGAAAACACGGCATTGAAAGAAACCCGTGTTTGAAACGATCTCTTAATCTGCGAATTCATAAAGCAACAAAAACACGTGGCGATTAACAACTTTATTTAATCACACATTTTACGAAACAAACTTTAAACCTAAATTATTTACTGCTAACGTTGAATGTAACGGTACACTTGTTAAACTGCCCAAAACTGAAAAGCCCATTCTTTTTCTAAATTTAAATTCTCGCGCGATTGTGGCGACCTCGTGTTTTGGTTCACTTTCAACCTTGCTGTACACTTCCGACCTAAATTGGCACTGACGTTAGAAATTTTATCAGACCAAATGCACAAGTTACCTCAGAATGGCGCTGGCCACACACTTTTCCTCTTCTTCGCAAGTTTTAGGAGGTCTACATCTGCACTTTGCCATTTGCTCTGTGAAGCAACGTGTTCGGCTCGGAACTGACAAACAGCTAGGTAACAACGTGACATCAGTTGATGAATATTCAAAACTTGTCACAGCGCAGCAATTACGGGTGCACATCATGCACATTGTTTTGAGGATCATGCACATTTCACGGCTCAAATATAATAGTTGAATTGGGAAATCTTATTCAAATGATAATTTAAACTAATTTTCTTTGTTGGAGAAGTAATTTCAAAAACTCGTGCTTCGGGTTTCATCAGGTTTCCAAACGCTCGAAAACAATAAAACCACTCGGCCTGCGGCCTCGTGGTTTCAAATGTTTCTCGCGTTTGGAAACCTGATGAAACCCTCGCACTCGTTTTTGAAATATTACTAGAAAAATTTGATCATTGAAGTTTATTCTTTTTCACTTTCTGCAACTTTAAAGCTGTTATTTGCAAATCTACTCATTTAATGCTGGCTTTCTATGCAAATTCTGTATTTCGTGGTATGCACGTGTCGTTTGCGAAGGGTCTACCGCGTCAGTTGAATGGAAACCGAGCAAACGAAGTCTGCGAGGCACTAGCGGATCGCTTTTCAATTAATCAGTAACATTTACGGAAGAGTTTAAAAGTGCGTTGAATG
>JAHPZR010017830.1:10000-12604 GCA_019787425.1 Platygyra sinensis | reverse complement strand
CACGCATATAACCTAAAAGACGAGACAGATGTGCTGAACTGTTTCCTTTTTCGCAAGACATTTCTGTTACCTTGAAAAATATTTTTCTCTTGAAATTACAGGTAAGTTTGGCGTTGGTTAGTTTTTGTGGTTTGTCTTCTGGTTCAGACGAAATTCAGTTGCATAAACAATTTTACAGAATGATCTTTACAGGTTGATCTTTGAAACTGACATCCAAATTAATTAAAATTAGGCTTAAATTTGACTCTTATGCAAAATTTCCTCGCTTAACAGTCAGAGCACCTTGATATGTTCCCTTCATTTTATAAGCAATCTTTTTTCAGTTTTCCTTAGAATCCATGGCGAGGAAGAGACAGATGGCCTTTGTCGGTTAAAAAAATCTAACTTTCTTGTGTTTTATTTTCTTGATCACTAGATATTACAAATTTGTTGCTGTTTCTCGCTCTTGTTCCAGGACTCAGACGACGTTAAGTTTATTTGCATCAAATTTCGCGTTTTATTCGGTCCTTTAAACAAGAGATCAACCGACAAAACTGATTACGCCAACTTTTAGCCTTTGAAATTAACTTGGCTTAGATGAATCTATATGCAAATTTACAGCTTGCTATATGAGTGCAAAGAATCAATAATGACGTCATATGATAGGTAAATTGAAGGGATGGACCAGTTGTCAATAATTATGATATTCCGTAGCTAACAGTTTTACCCATGTTCGAAAATTATGCAGTTGAATTGTGGGGCTGTTATTCTTAAAAATACATTGAGCTCCGCTCTGCCCTTATTTTCCAGCCTGACCGATTAACGGACGAACTGTCCGACCTTCCTTACGTCCCTAATTATGTGCGTGCGTACGTTCGTCACCCGCGCAAATTGTCTCTTTTTTTTGAAGGGGAAAACATGGGGAATAAAGATTCGTCAAAATCTTTGGTGGTGAAGAACACCTGCAGAACTTTATTTTCCTGTGATGGCTGAAAAGACACGAAGTGCGGTTTTCTAATGTGTTTTGAATAGCGATTTAATTCACCTTTCAGCTTCAGGAAAGAAGGTTATTAATGTACAGCATGACTTCGAACTTGAATTCCGCATTTTATAAGATTGGTAAAGTAATGGCTGACAAAAGGACTGCGAAGCCGTCGGAAAATAATCAAATTGTGATTTAGCGTCAGTTTTTAACGACTATTCCCAGAGGTTAAATGGTTCGATGCTCGATAAATATTCACCGTTAGCTAGCCGGCAAACAGGCTCTCCGTATAAGTTATTCCGAGATTTGCTTTCGAATGGCGTGCGGTCAAAAGCTAGGGGGCGGGCGAGAGAGGGAGAGCCTGCAATAGTCCTTGTACGCTTTGAGTATTTACGTTCAGATTCTGAAGGTAAATTGCTGATTGGCTAATTCGACATGACACATGTCAAATACTACCATTTGCGTTCAACCGTGAAGCGTTAATGTTTCTTCGCGCATGTTTATTTTTCAAACGAAGCTTGGTGTCATGCGACTCCAGGAAGATAGAGGCGCTAAAAGTAAACACATTTGGACGATCCTATCGCACTGGAACATAGGCAACTCAAGCTTTCGTTGTCAGAGGAGTTATGTTATTTACAATGCGAACGATCAGCTTGTGAAACGTGACAAAGTTACCGCCGTCATCTACTATTACACAACGACCGAGTTTCACCACGCGAAACGTGACTCTCCCCATTCAGAATATGGAGGTGTTAACATTGAGGTCAGTTATTTTTAGTGCACAAATATCAAAATTTCGGCCAAAAGAAGGGCAAAATTGGGTTAAATTGGGCTAAAATGTCTATTAACGTTTTTACCCATACATAACATCCATACTACGCTGAGTTACGTTTCGCGTAATGAAACTCGGTTGTTATGTAATAGTAGATGACGCGAACTGAACGTCATCTCTTCAAAGCATGGCACAATTTCAACAGTGGGATTTGAAAATATAATTTATTGGCAGGGAACACTTTTATAAATCGAGCGGTTTTCTTCCAGAGTTTCTGGATTCGAGTTTATAACAACTGTACTTACATGTAGACAAGCGCACGTGTATCAAAAGTTTCATTTTTGACAGCCGTCTTGACCTCCAAGGTCATTTCCACTTTTATTGTGATTGGTTCATTTCAATTTGATAACTTGACAGATCAGTCAACCGGAAAGGAGGCAGAACTCAAGTCGTACAAGGACCATTGCAGGTTCTCCCTCACGCGCCCCCCCGCGCGCCATTCGAATAACCCAAACGGAGAGCCTGTTTGCAGGCTAACCGTTAGCTGCCAACACGAAGGAGATTAACTATTTGAAATTTGGACATTTTCAGCTCCTAAATGTGTTTCTTAGATTCACTTGAGGGATGATTCATCTTAGATGAGGTTTCTTTCACTTTTTTTTTATTTGGCCATCTTTCGATGAGAATTTTATGCTTTAAAAGCGAACAGGATTTTCACTTTGAATATCACTCTTGGTAATTTGCATGTTGTGTTTAGGGAATTTCCTCGTTTTCCCGTTTAATTCATTAGATTTGGTCAGTAAAATGCTGCTTTTTGGGGCATTTCTTTGAAGGTCTTTTTCAGTAAATGATGAGTAATTAACGGGAGCTC
>JAHPZR010017830.1:0-7500 GCA_019787425.1 Platygyra sinensis | reverse complement strand
AAATTATTATAAGGAATCTTACAAGCAGTTTCGGTTTTCGGTTTTTTTTACAAGCAGTTTTGTTTTAAACTGAATTAAGTTCGACGTCTGAATCAACGGGCGTACTTTTATTAATTTTTGTCGGTCTAAATTCGAATTAAGTTCGGCTCATGAAAAGTTCGGGGTCTGAACTGGGCCTTAGAGACCTGCATTTAAGATTCTAAACTTTTGTTGTTCGCAAGAGAATTTTTTTTAGCTCGAAACACCGCTTTCTCCAGAATTGAGTACTATGTCTAAAAATCACTTTGCAGGGATTACCTTGATTAGAAAGCCTATATGGGGGATTCACTCTCTTTGATATCTCTTGCCGTGGTATGTGGAACGTCATGGTAGGGAACAGTTGTCCATAACCATCAGCTGAAACTTCCTCGTACCCAATCTTGTCTGCCATATAATCAGCACGGTGCAGTGGGCGTGTTGCACTTTTGGCATAAGCAATTATTGAGCTTAATCATCAGGCACCGCGCTGCTACTTTTTTTCCTGTCTGAGAGTTAGTTTAACTTAATTTCTAAACTGAAATATTGCTGTAAATTCATTTTCTTTTAGTTTATTTCATTTTTTCATGGCCCCGTTCCATGAAAGGGAGTCCATGGACCAGGGGCCATGTTTTGCACTCCCCTTATCTTTAGCTAGTGAGACAATCTCAGATAGTGCAGAGTGTTATGCAGGACTGTTAGTACATTTTGAGTCGTCTCCTGCCTGTATTTAAATTCATTAATACGTTGAACTAGCAAACGTGATAATTTTATTTTTTTGTAACTTGATACTTTTGTTTTTCTCGCAAATGTTGTAATATGATACCCTTGCTTTCTCAAAGACATACAAAGGAAGATATGCTCGCTTTTTTTTCTGCTGGGGAAAAATGAAATAATGTTAATAACTTATGAAAAAAAATGGAAGAGGAATGATTTTGATTTTTGATTTTCATATCATCGATGAACAATTACTAATTTTATCAATTATCGGATGGTCACGTCGTGTCTCGGAATAGCACGTTCTTATGTTGCCACCGTTGGTGTTAACAATAAACCAGTTCAAAATACACATTGATATCTATTAATACAAACGAGAAGGGTTTCAACTTGACCGATATTATATCCTACATCGGTGAATGAGTCCCCTTAAAGACTGACTAAATTTATTTGCAGTTTCCGTAGGTGCCAGAGTGTCTGCAGCAATATTTGAGAAGTTTATTTTGTCGCGACATCACTAATTTTAATGCCACTAACTCGGAAATGTTTGGAGTGAATACATTTGTGGACTTCTTGTTCTCTTCCATAGGGGAGAAAATAAACAAGCGGCTGAGGGGATCAATCCGTTTCCCTCTCTACAAGTTTTTGCAGACACGAAATACCTTGCAAACAGCACACGACATTTTAACCGAGCTAGGGATGATTCCAAAAGATACTCTGTCACAAAAGCATTCTTTGCACTTAGAGGGAGAACTGATATTACCTGAAATATAACCGCTAAGACGAGAGTTTGGTATCGCACGCATGGATCTGAACTCGAGAACGGATTGTATCATGGTGACAATGCTATAACGCATGCGTCTTACACGTTGTATTCTACAACAACGAAAAGCAGTTAACGTTCGTGTGTGATTGTGTATGAAATGTATGCGCCTCGAGCAAATTGGTTTTGTTCTTAAGAGGGAATAGTACCACTAGGATAAGAAGTGAATATTGGAACCATATATAGTTCTGTGATGTTGTTCAAGAAGTAATGCAAGGGTAGTACGTTTTACGTAGCAATCAAAGGTACCTACCCCACCCCCTCAGAACAAGGCTAATTAATTAATTGGAATTAATTAATTTAACAAACATTAAAGTTTACCCCGTATGGCCTTATTGCGTTACTGCCTTAGCGAACAGCAGCCCCCTGAACCATCCCAATATTGCACTCTGCACTAAAAATTCCAAGCTGGAAATTCGAGCTTGACAGTCTTGACGGTCTATCAGATTTTCCCCCGTATCGGAAAACGCGAAAGGCCCGCTTAGCTAATACCCTTCTCAAAGACATTAATTATCCATGCAGCTCTTACCCAACCAGAGCATGTTATTCTGGTCAGGTGGATGAGTTTAGAAACCCAATGAAAAACGAGTTGAAAACACGGCATTGAAAGAAACCCGTGTTTGAAACGATCTCTTAATCTGCGAATTCATAAAGCAACAAAAACACGTGGCGATTAACAACTTTATTTAATCACACATTTTACGAAACAAACTTTAAACCTAAATTATTTACTGCTAACGTTGAATGTAACGGTACACTTGTTAAACTGCCCAAAACTGAAAAGCCCATTCTTTTTCTAAATTTAAATTCTCGCGCGATTGTGGCGACCTCGTGTTTTGGTTCACTTTCAACCTTGCTGTACACTTCCGACCTAAATTGGCACTGACGTTAGAAATTTTATCAGACCAAATGCACAAGTTACCTCAGAATGGCGCTGGCCACACACTTTTCCTCTTCTTCGCAAGTTTTAGGAGGTCTACATCTGCACTTTGCCATTTGCTCTGTGAAGCAACGTGTTCGGCTCGGAACTGACAAACAGCTAGGTAACAACGTGACATCAGTTGATGAATATTCAAAACTTGTCACAGCGCAGCAATTACGGTGCACATCATGCACATTGTTTTGAGGATCATGCACATTTCACGTCTCAAATATAATAGTTGAATTGGGAAATCTTATTCAAATGATAATTTAAACTAATTTTCTTTGTTGGAGAAGTAATTTCAAAAACTCGTGCTTCGGGTTTCATCAGGTTTCCAAACGCTCGAAAACAATAAAACCACTCGGCCTGCGGCCTCGTGGTTTCAAATGTTTCTCGCGTTTGGAAACCTGATGAAACCCTCGCACTCGTTTTTGAAATATTACTAGAAAAATTTGATCATTGAAGTTTATTCTTTTTCACTTTCTGCAACTTTAAAGCTGTTATTTGCAAATCTACTCATTTAATGCTGGCTTTCTATGCAAATTCTGTATTTCGTGGTATGCACGTGTCGTTTGCGAAGGGTCTACCGCGTCAGTTGAATGGAAACCGAGCAAACGAAGTCTGCGAGGCACTAGCGGATCGCTTTTCAATTAATCAGTAACATTTACAGAAGAGTTAAAAGTGCGTTGAATGCGTTGGCAGCGTTAAAACCCCGCTATGAATTTTTTTGGCTTAATTTTTTCTTTAATTTCCTTCTTGATTATTAGCTTCTAAATTATTTTGCTAGGTCCTGTCCTCCTTTGAAAAATTGTTCGTCTTCCGCGCATGTGAAGGAGTCTCCTGGGTGCAGCTGGAAATAGGAAATCAGCACTTTTTAGCCGTTAAAGTTGTCATTTCGCTACTTGTTTTGGTCTTTCTAAGGCTTGTGATACTTTCTGAAGGGAAGGGAGAGACAAAGACAAAATATATAGGCCTTGTTTGCTTACGTAAAATGTAATGTAACGTAATATCCCGATTGAGAGGACAAACATACATGTCCTCTTTACATTGCTTTTTGCAGTGGACTCGGACATCAGCATACTTAGGGCGCCGATGGCAGCCGCTATCAGTCCATTTATGAGCCCACTGAACCCCCCCCCCCCCCAACCCATGATGAGAGATGATGTAAGTGACGAAGATAGACCACAACACCGAAGAATGTAAGAAGAGGAACAAGTGGGGAAGACGAAAATAGTGGGAAAAGTGAAAAGAAAAAAAGCAGAAATACAAGTTGATTTTATTCTAAAGTTTTTCACAATCGTTTCACTGACAGCCACACACTAGCTGTTGACTTGCTCTGGGGTTACTTACAGCATCATGGGTATTTTGTGACACCTGCCAACTGTCATGATTATTTCTGTCATAACATCTGCTGATTAACTTTATAGACCACCCCCATGAACTATTTGAACGATAGAGTGTTTTTGTCGAGGAACTGTCGGCGGATAGTTGCCCCTCAGAAATTTGATGTTGTTGTCCGAGAAGCGAAGCTTCGAGGGCAAATATGCTAGTTTAAAAAAAAAAACATCAAATTTGCAAGGGGCAACTATCAGACCGATAGTTCGGAGACAGAAACACTCTATTGTCTTTATTGTTCACCGCTAAATTTTCTTCCGCACGCTAGGTCAAAAATGATATTGACTTATTTTCAACTTTTTGGTTGAAAGCCGTTTAAGTCGAATGTAAAATTTGAAAAAGAAAACAGACAAAAACCCACTTACTACAATTTCAATTGTTTAATTTTATGTAATTCCGCTTATTTACAGGAAAATTTATCGGAAGACTACTATCAATCCGGGTATTTTCCACGGAGGGGCACTACGGGCTGTTTCTCTTCAGATGAACAATTAATATCGCGTCTCTTGAATATACCCGTAATAACGCAATTTTATCGACGTATTTCCCTGTGGACAGCCGTTTCTAATTTGCGTGATCACCAAAAGAATGGTATCATGCGGACGTAAAAGGAAGTGCACTCCCGCTGTTTCCGGCAATCCTAAAATAACTTTAGTGGATTTGACATATCCCAAGGCCAGGACTGGTAGCCTCCCTCTCTGTCCCATCATTTTCTCTTGTCATATGAAAAAATACGAAAAATTTCCGGTTGATATTTTGTGACATCGGTATAAATGTTTATCAATGGATCACACATTTTTTCAAAGAACGTTTTCGTATTGCCTTTATGGGAAGAAAAGATCACATGCACTGCTCCACGAATGCCACTCCTCTGTTGATTTCTTTTATATTTCCCCATCACTTTAAGTGCTATTTTTTCGGCATTTTAGTTTTTCGTTTGAATCCACCACAATATGTAAAACCGAGTCACAAAGAAGAGACAGATTGGCTGGATGTGTTGATGTCTACCCTCACGTACACAGACCTTTCTTGGTTAAAAATAACTCAGAAGTTGTTTCTTTCTACCACAGTGGAAAAATTCAACTACCACCTAAGCTGAGACTCTACTTCACAATTGTCTCAGAATTTCGGGTGAAACTTTACGTTGGCAAATGTCTTGCTGTTTCCCGCTTTTATTACAGGTGTTTCCTTCTTTTGTTATAGGCCATGCCACCTGAGACGGAATACAGTTGATTTGCATCAAGCTTGGTGTTTTTATTCGGTCCGTTAAACGGCGAATCAACTGATATTACCGATATTATGTCAACTTTTAGCCTTTGAAATTAACCGTACTTAAAATTAGATATTATGCAAAATTTGCAGCTTTCGTCTGACTGCACAGTTTTGAAAGCGATCTGCCATCATGAAACAAACAATGATGACGTCATGGGACAGATAACGGGATGAAACAGTTGTCAATAACTACGAGCGGAAAACGTCTCTTCCCTAATCATTTTTCCCATGTTCGAAAATGGTGACCAATTTTGTCTGCGTGACCGAAGAAGCGCAAAGGTTCCTGGAAAAGAGACAGAAGGGGAAACTCAGTTGTTAAAAAGAACACAAACTCGTCCGTTGTCAAAAATTTTATTTTCCTGTTTAAGTATTGTTAGCAATAACATGTTTTGTGTAACTTAATAGTTATTTTTTCAGTTCTTCACGGCTTGCGTTTGGGAGGCTTAAGACTGTTGGATAGAGAGAAGAAACGCTTTTATGCGTCCCTTAAACAGTTTTATTGCTATTGCTCCTACATTGCCAGCGAAATAATTAGTAGACATCATTGTCTTCTTAATTATTTAAAATGTTTACGGCGGTAAAACAACGTCATAAAGTTCCCTTAATTAGAAGAAAAACTAAACTGCAATTAATATTTTTTTACGCCCGACAACTTCTTCAAAGGCAAGAGATAAAAGTCGGTACAGCATCTCATATATATCGTTGCTGGTAATTGCAAACTGACCTAATACTTCGAGAACACTCCACATTTCATGTGCTAATTGCATTCCTGAGCCCTTTAACTCTTATCTCTATTCCTGTGCAGTAACTTAATAGCAAAGTTTCTGCGGATCTATCCGATCCTTCTCCATGACCCTTTCGATTTAAGTATATATAGGAGAGAAAAAAATTCAAAGCACGACACTTCAATCCAGGTCTCACATAAGTAGACCTTAACACAAGTTTCAGGCAACTTTCTTGCATTCGCTCTCCTAATTCAGATGTAACTGAGACCTAAATTATTGAAGATAAGCCCGATCTTCAATGAAGGTGATCTAATCCGGCTTTAAACAAAACAGAATCTGTATAGATATATGTATCAGTTTTAGAATCCTGGAATCGCATCGATCATCGACCTCAAACCCAACGGGGGGAGAATGTCAACATTAACACTAAAGCAAATCTGGTTGTAACTGTAGTCTAGGTTTCAGTTCCATATTCCGGATACTGGGGAAACGGAAATGGGATGGGAGGGAAAGATCATGTTTACACAGCCGTATTGGAGGGAGGAGTAAAAAACAACTGCTCTCTAATGTTTGAAACTGCTCGAATACTGTATAAAAACACACAGGCAGAAAGATAATTATCATGCTAGTTACTAGGCTTGGTTTTGGTATTCCCTTGTGCATGTTCGCCTGCGCAAAATGTAATTGTACTGAGTGGAAAGCTGCCAGTATCAACGTGGTTCCAGTAACCAGCAAAATAGCTTTTGTCTCGTATGCGTCCTTTCCAGTCTTATTTAGAGTTTACAACGAAGTTTGAGGTTGTGAACGACGAGCTCTTTTCCTTTCGGCTCTTGTCTGACGTCCTCGCTCAGCTTGCCTCTGGCGTGATACAAGGTTTCCTAACGCTTTCCTAAATTCCTGCATTCGTATGGCATATACAAGAGGATTCACTATAGAATTAGCAAAGTATATCACTGCCAGCATATCATAGATATGATCGCTTGTTGGCTTGTCCAGTTTCGCCGTATGTCCTTTGGAATGGATTTGTAAATAGCCCAGGGCAGAATGGTTAGAACAGAAACCCCAATGACTATGAGTAATGTTATGGTTAGTTTTCTTTCAGTTTGTAATGCACCAACATTTTGTGAAGGAGGGCTTTTTTGAACATTTAAAAGAATGATGAGATAAGAGAGTGTTAGCACAAGTAATGTAACTACACAAAATGATGCCCATGGTAGGCAAATGCTGTGTCCGCTGGTTCTTTCAAATACAAGCCAGCCACGAGAGAACTCAAAAGTAAAGTTATAAACCAGCTACCTATGATAATTTTCAAGTAAAACCATTTTCTGAGTAAGCAATGCTTAAAGGGAAAAAGCGTTGCATGTAAGTCTAAGGAAAAAGATTGACTGGGGAAGCTATCAGGAAGGTTGATTTAAACGCCAGGAGGCTGAATCTTGGCCAGGAGAAGTGGTGGTTCTCTTCCGCCTTGTGGTACAGGTGCAGTGGTCCTCCCACGGCGCCCAACAGTAAATCGGCCACAGACAGGCTTATTATGAGGTACGTACTGCGCTTGCGTAGATGGTGGATTCTTGCAAAGGCGGTGATAGTGATCGCATTGATAATCGATATCACAAGAAATTCAGTGATGAAGA
>JAHPZR010017829.1:20000-23997 GCA_019787425.1 Platygyra sinensis | reverse complement strand
AAACGTTTCGCATGTCAGCCGCTCTAAGGATATCAAGGGAAAGATTGACCTGGGAAGCTATTGCGGAAGGTGAATGTTTTCAATGGCCCATTTCGAAGACATTTTTTTCTTTGCGCCTGTTTAAAAGAGTACAGTGGTCCTGTCACGAAAGCACCTACCAGTAGATCAGCACCAGTTCAGGTTTATTATGAGGTACGTACTGTGCTTGTGCGTAGAATGCGGATTCTTGCAAAGGCGATGATAGTGATGGCATTGATAATCAATATCACCACAGATTCCAGTGAGAAGGGCTGGAAAACCAGTACTGAAGAATCACCAATAGTCAATTTCGTTCGGACCTGGGATCAACGTTCTTTGCGAGGTCGTTTTCGTATTTGTACCAGCCCAGCTAAGGTGATTTCAAAAAAACAGAACGATAATAAAATAAAGTAAATTAGTATATGGCAGTTGCTAGTTTGGAGAAATCAGTCGTAAAGATCTCATAAGTCCGTATGTTACCTTTTTACAAGCCTGTGCTCCGGGAAATATTTAAGAATAGATAATTATCATACACATGAATTTCAGATATCATTAACATATTTTTTCGGATGTTAATCTTTTGCTTTGGGTTGTGTGACAATTTATGACAACATAGCCATGAACAGATGGACGAACTTTTACACAGCTGATTATATTCAAATGGTTCTGATGAATAATATCTTATTTCAGATTGGGAATAACAAATTTTACCAATATGTGCATGATAAAACGGTCGAGCAAGAGTTTCTTTTCGATAAAAAAGAAGTCCACCTCAGCCTTCGCATTGCTGCTCGTCACGTGTTCGCTAGTCGTCCATGCGATATGTTTTGCTTTTCATGGACTTTGATTCTCCACGTTGGGAGGAGACTCTTTTAACCAGCGAGCCCATTTACTTGCGGTAGCAATGTTTCTTTGCAATTGAAGGTTCTGTACTTTTCACTTCGTTAGAAAAAATACCTAATAATATATTAAAGCTCTAACTTGGCTACGAGGATTAAGGGAAAAAAATAACTGAGCTCGCATCGAGGATGAGGGTTGTCAATTATTTTAATTATTTTTGTTTTAATCCCCACAAGCCTCGGAGCCAAGTTAGAATTTTAATATATCGAGACTGGCCTATTCTTCAAATACCTAGTCTTATTTCCCTGGACAAGAAGCTTATCTACTAGCGGAGTTAAAACGACAATAGGTTATCTACTGGAGAGTTCTTTGAGACTGTTAATAAATTGGATTGTTATATGGTCTTAAATGGGTCGAATGTACACCAGAGTAAAGCGGAGTTAACTCAACAAGTCCGTATTGCCTTCGCTCTGAAGGATCAGTTAACTTTTTTGAAGTACAAACGACACGAATTTATTTTACGACTAAAATTTACAACAGCCCGACACGCATATAGCCTAAAAGACGAGAGAGATGTGCTGAACTGTTTCCTTTTTCGCAAGACATTTCTCTTACCTTGAAAAATATTTTTCTCCAGAAATTACAGGTAAATTTGGCGTTGGTTAGTTTTTGTTTTTTTCTCGGGGTTTGTCTCCTGGTTCAGACGAAATTCAGTTGCATAAACAATTTTACAGAATGTCAACGGTTGATCTTTGAAACTGACATCCAAGTTAATTAAGATTAGGCTTAAATTTGACTCCTATGCAAAATTTCCTCGCTTAACAGTCAGAGCACCTTGATATGTTCCCTTCATTTTATAAGCAATATTTTTCAGTTTTCCTTAGAATCCATGGCGAGGAAGAGACAGATGGCCTTTGTTGGTTACGAAAATCTAACTTTCTTGTGTTTCATTATCTTGATCACTAGATATTACTTACCTCCTAAGCTAAGAGTCGGCTTCACAAGTTTCCCCGAATTTCGGATAAAAATTCCCGTTGGCAAATTTGTTGCTGTTAATTTCTCGCTCTTGTTCCAGGACTCAGACGACGTTAAGTTTATTTGCATCAAATTTCGCGTTTTATTCGGTCCTTTAAACAAGAGATCAACCGACAATACTGATTACGCCAACTTTTAGCCTTTGAAATTAACTTGGCTTAAATGAATCTATATGCAAATTTATAGCTTGCTATATGAGTGCAAAGAATCAATAATGACGTCATATGATAGGTAAATTGAAAGGATGGACCAGTTGTCAATGATTATGATATTCCGTAGCTAATAGTTTTACCCATGTTCGAACATGATGCAGTTGAATTGTGGGGCTGTTATTCTTAAAAAATACATTGAGCTGCGCTCTGCCCTTATTTTCCAGCGTGACCGATTAACGGACGAACTGTCCGACCTTCCTTACGTCCCTAATTATGTGAGTGCGTACGTTCATCACCCGCGCAAATTGTCTCTTTTTTTTGAAGGGGAAAACATGGGGAATAAAGATTCGTTAAATGGTTCGATGCTCGATAAATATCCACCGTTAGCTAGCCTGCAAACAGGCTCTCCGTATAAGTTATTCCGAGATTTGCTTTCGAATGGCGTGCGGTCAAAAGCTAGGGGGCGGGCGAGAGGGAGAGAGCCTGCAATGGTCCTTGTACGCTTTGAGTATTTACGTTCAGATTCTGAAGGTAAATTGCTGATTGGCTAATTCGACTTGACACATGTCAAATACTACCATTCAACCGCGTTCAACCGTGAAGCGTTGATGTTTCTTCGCACATGTTTATTTTTCAAACGAAGCTTGGTGTCATGCGACTTCAGGAAGATAGAGGCGCTAAAAGTAAACACATTTGGACGATCCTATCGCACTGGAACATAGGCAGCTCAAGCTTTCGTTGTCAGAGGAGTTATGTTATTTACAATGCGAACGATCAGCTTGTGAAACGTGACAAAGTTACCGCCGTCATCTACTATTACACAACGACCGAGTTTCACCACGCGAAACGTGACTCTCCCCTTGCAGAATATGGAGGTGTTAACATTGAGGTCAGTTATTTTTAGTACACAAATATCAAAATTTCGGCTAAAAGAAGGGCTAAATTGGGTTAAATTGGGCTAAAATGTCTATTAACGTTTTTACCCACACATAACATCCATATTACGCTGAGTTACGTTTCGCGTAATGAAACTCGGTTGTTATGTAATAGTAGATGACGCGAACTGAACGTCATCTCTTCAAAGCATGGCACAATTTCAACAGTGGAATTTGAAAATATAATTTATTGGCAGGGAACACTTTTATAGATCGAGCGGTTTTCTTCCAGAGTTTCTGGATTCGAGTTTATAACAACTGTACTTACATGTAAACAAGCGCACGTGTATCAAAACTTTCATTTTTGACAGCCGTCTTGACCTACAAAGTTATTTCCACTTTCATTGTGATTGGTTCATTTCAATTTGATAACTTGACAGATCAGTCAAACGGAAAGGAGGCAGAACTCAAGTCGTACAAGGACCATTGCAGGCTCTCTCTCTCTCGCCCGCCCGCGCGCCATTCGAATAACCCAAACGAAGAGCCTGTTTGCAGGCTAACCGTTAGCTGTCAACACGAAGGAGAATAACTATTTGAAATTTTGGACATTTTCAGCTCCTAATGTGTTTCTTAGATTCACTTGAGGGATGATTCATCTTAGATGAGGTTTCTTCAACTGTTATTTTTTATTTGGCCATCTTTCGTTGAGAATTTTATGCTTTAAAAGCGAACAGGATTTTCACTTTGAATATCACCCTTAGTAATTTGCATGTTGTGTTTAGGGAATTTCCTCGTTTTCCCGTTTAATTCATTAGATTTGGTCAGTAAAATGCTGCTTTTTGGGGCATTTCTTTGAAGGTCTTTTTCAGTAAATGATGGGTAATTAACGGGAGCTCCGCTTTTAGGCTTGGCTAAATCTATAATCTTTTTATTTTAATAAAAGAGTACATTTATTATAGTAATAGTGATAGAAATAACTTTATTTAAGCGTCTAATGTATTTAGCACTATTGTGCCATGCAATAAGGGACACTACTCATAAATAACCAAATATTGTAAATAGCAAAAACCATTAAGA
>JAHPZR010017829.1:7500-17500 GCA_019787425.1 Platygyra sinensis | reverse complement strand
GGGAGGGAACAGTTGTCCATAACCAATAAGCAATTATTGAGCTTAATCATCAGGCACCGCGCTGCGCCATTTTTCCTGTCTGAGTATTTAACTTAATTTCTAAACGGAAATATTGCTGTAAATTCATTTTCTTTTAGTTTATTTCATTTTTCATGGCCCCGTCCCATGAAAGGGGGTCTATGGACCAGGGGCCATGTTTTGTAATCCCCTTATCTTTAGCTAGTGAGACAATCTCGGATAGTGCAGTGTTATGCAGGACTGTTAGTTCATTTTGAGTCATCTGCTGCCTGTATTTAAATTCATTAATACGTTGAACTAGGCAACGTGATAATGTTATTTTTTTGTAACTTGATACTTTTGTTTTTCTCGCAAGATTTGTAACATGATACCCTTGCTTTCTCAAAGACATACAAAGGAAGATATGCTCGCTTTTTTTTTCTGCTGGGGAAAAATGAAATAATGTTATTAACTTATGAAAAAATGGAAGAGGAATGATTTTGTTTCTTTCAAGAGGCAAATTTTCATATCATCGATAAACAATTACTAATTTAATTAATTATCGGATGGTCACGTCGTGTCTTGGAATAGCACGTTCGTATTATGTTGCCACCGTTGGTGTTAACAATAAACCAGTTCAAAATACACATTGATATCTATTAATACAAACGAGAAGCGTCTCAACTTGACCGATATTATATCCTACATCGGTGAATGAGTCCCCTCAAAGACTGACTAAATTTATTTGCGGTTTCCGTATGTGCCAGAGTGTCTGCAGCAATATTCGGAAGTTTATTTTGTCGCGACATTACTAATTTTAATGCCACTAGCTCGGGAATGTTTGGGGTGAATACATTTGTGGACTTCTTGTTCTCTTTCATAGGGGAGAAAATAAACAAGCGGCTGACGGGATCAATCCGTTTCCCTCTTTAAAGTTTTTGCAGACACGAAATACCTTGAAAACAGCACGCGACATTTTAACCGAGCTAGGGATGATTCCAAAACATACGCTGTCACAAAAGCATTCTTTGCACTAAAAGGGAGAACTGATATTACCTGAAATATAACCGCTAAGACGAGAGTTTGGTATTGCACGCATGGATCTGAACTCGAGAAGGGATTGTATCATGGTGACAATGCTATAACGCATGCGTCTTACATGTTGTATTCTGCTACAACGTAAAGCAGTTAACGTTCGTGTGTGATTGTGTATGAAATGTATGCGCTTCGAGCAAATTGGTTTTGTTCTTAAGAGGGAATAGTACCACTACGATAAGAAGTGAATATTGGAACCATGTATAGTTCTGTGATGTTATTCAAGAAGTGATGTAAGCGTAGTACGTTTTACGTAGCAATCAAAGGTACCTACCCCACCCCCTCAGAACAAGGCTAATTAATTAATTGGAATTAATTAATTAAACAAACATTAAAATTTACACCGTATGGCCTTATTGCGTTATTGCGTTATTGCGTTAGTGCCTTAGCGAACAGCAGCCCCCTAAACTATCCCAATAGTGCACTCTGCACTAAAAATTCCAAGCTGGAAATTCGAGCTTGACAGTCTTGACGGTCTATCAGATTTTCCCGCGTACCGGAAAACGCGAAAGGTCCGCTTAGCTAATACCCTAGAAAAATTAGATCATTGAAGTTTATTCTTTTTCACTTCCTGCAATTTTAAAGCTATCATTTGCAAATCTACTCATTTAATGCTGGCTTTGTGTGCAAATTCTGTATTTCGTGGTATGCATGTGTCGTTTGCGAAGGGTCTGCTGCGTCAGTTGAATGGAAGCCGAGCAAGCGAAGTCTGCGAGGCACTAGCGGATCGCTTTTCAATTAATCAGTAACATTTACAGAAGAGTTTAAAAGTGCGTTGAAGGCGTTGGCAGCGTTAAAACCCCGCTATGAGTTTTTTTGGTTTAATTTTTTCTTTAATTTCCTTCTTGATTATTAGCTTCTAAAATATTTTGCTAGGTCCTGTCCTCCTTTGAAAAATTGTTCGTCTTCTGCGCATGTGAAGGAGTCTCCTGGGTGCAGCTGGAAATGGGAAATATGCACTTATTAGTCGTTAAAGTTGTCATTTCGCTACTTGTTTTGGTCTTTCTAAGGCTTGTGGTACTTTCTGAAGGGAAGCCAGGGAGAGACAAAGACAAAATATATAGGCATTGCTGTACTGAATATATGTCCTCTTTACATTGCTTTTTGCAGTGGGCTCGGACATCAGCATACTAAGGGCGCCGATGGCAGCCGCTATCAGTCCATTTATGAGCTCACTGAACCCCCCCAAGCCATGATGAGAGATGGTGTAAGTGCCAAAGATAGACCACAACACCGGGAACTATGTCCATACTCTCTTCGACTCTTAAATCAGAAAAAAGGTGAAGAAAGTGCTTTGGAAATTTTGGAAGAATGTAAGAAGAGGTAAAGTGGGGAAGACGAAAACAGTGGGAAAAGTGAAAAGAAAAAAAGCAGAAATACTAGTTGATTTTAGTCTAAAGTTTTTTACAATCGTTTCACTGACAGCCACACACTAGCTGTTGACTTGCTCTGGGGTTACTTACAGCATCATGGGTATTTTGTGACACCTGCCAACTGTCATGATTATTTCTGTCATAACATCTGCTGATTAACTTTATAGACCGCCCCCATGAACTATTTAAACGATGTCGAGGAACTGTCGGCGGATAGTTGCCCCTCAGAAATTTGATGTTGTTGTCCGAGAAGCGAAGCTTCGAGGGCAAATTTGCTAGTTTTAAAAACATCTAATTTGCAAGGGGCAACTATCAGACCGATAGTTCGGAGACAGAAACACTCTATTGTCTTTATTGTTCACCACTAAATTTTCTTCCGCACGCTAGGTCAAAAATCATATTGACTTATTTTCAACTTTTTTGGTTGAAAGCCGTTTAAGTCGAATGTAAAATTTGAAAAAGAAAACAGACAAAAACCCACTTACTACAATTTCAATTGTTTATTTTATGTAATTCCGCTTATTTACAGGAAAATTTTAACGGACGACTACTATCAATCCGGGTATTTTTCGCGGAGGGGCACTACGAGCTGTCTCTCTGCAGATGAACGTACACTATCGCGTCACTTGATCAATTTAAGCCAATGAGAATCGGAGAAAATTTAGTGGTGAGCGATAATCAGTCGCAGGTCAACAGTTCATCATAATGTATAAATTTATGTCATTTATGCAGCATAGTTACAGTTTTGGTTTACTTACAAACAGTCAGTTGCACACTTTACGCGATTTCAAGCCAGTTTAAGTCCAGGTAAATGTATTTACAAACATCCACAAATTTCTGGAAACTCTCTTGCTTTCCTCGATCTATAATAACTAAGACCTTAAGAATTTTTAGGAAGTGAATTTTGGTGATTTTAAGCGGCTCTTCGTGACCTTGAAAATTAACCCATAGAGGTATAATTGGCCTCAAACGACTTGTAAACTCCTCAAAAATAAATTTCCAGGCTCAAACTGGAGTATTATTCTGATGGGGATTAAAAAGAGCGAAGTTCATGATAAGGTATTAGTCACTGAATTTTGCGTGTTTTTGACCAGATGTGGGACCACAACGGTTTTTTGATTTTTTAGCGGGTTTAAAAATATATTTCAAGAAAAAAATCACACCACGTTTCTAGGCTTACCATAGGCTATCTCTGGGAAGAATATGAAAATTTTTGATTTTTCATCATGTGCCACATATTTTTGATATGGCTCGGTCCTAGTGGACATTCCCTCTTAAGATGGCACCTCCGCCTTTGCCGGTTTCCTCTGTTAGAAAGCAGTCAGAAGAACTGAGTTATCCCTTTCGCTCAGTTCGGTGTACTTTGGTTCCTGTGTTTAAAATAATTTTTGCCACTTACATGGGAGTAATTTTGTTACTGAATTGAAAATTATTTTACTTCAACGTTGTTCTGTTTCTCTGTGAATTCAAAATTATTTCTGCACGGGTTTCTGTCGCTGATCGCTTCGCTCCAAGCTACAGGAGATTTTTTGTCGCCGTAACAGTATTCATAACTACAATCATGGACAAAAGTCTTGGGACAAATTTAGATTTGTGGCGCTTTTGTACACGCGCGAAACAAACAGTCAGGCCCGAATTCATCTACACTTGTTCAGCCCCTCCTCCCCCCCTGCCCCCCACAACAATAGGGAGTTTTAGCAAACCACGACGGCTACGGCAACGAGAGCTTCACCAAACAAAAGGTTTAATGAGCAAAACAATAGCTGTGCACGCGCGTTTTGAATCTTGGTACATTTCTTTGCCTTCCTCTACAAATTAACGACGTGAAATGACCAAGTGCTACGTAGTTTGGAGAGCGCGAACCGCAATGGCTAATTTTTCGCATCTTCTTTTCGAATTAAATGCTGTCGGTGCATGTTTAGCCTGAGCTAGTTTTTAGACCGACAGACCTACTGAACAGATTTAAACAGCTGCGACATTTATAAGTAAAATATAAATACTTTTTTTGCAAGCCTTCGTGCCCGCCGTCGCCGTCTTCATTGCTAAAACTCCCTAATGTTGGACAATGTACGCGCTCTATTTCTCTAGATTTTCAACATTGTATGGGGGGCGGGAAGCAACGCAATTTGAAACGGAAAACAGTGCTTTTTTTAAAACTCCGTTTTAAAAACACAGAAAATTAATGCAATTACATAAGTGTCCCAAGGAATTTTGTCCACGAAAGTAGGTCAGTTCTTACATCCCCATGATAGCCATGCTTTTAGTTGTTTAGTCCCTGTGCCGGCATTCAAAATTATAACATCATTTCTCTCGCTGAACGCTACTCTGCAAGCCTGACCCTCCAAGGTGTTTGTTATTGTATTCCTGGTCAAAATTATTTCTGTCACTGGAAACTCTCTTGCTTTCCTCGATCTATAATAACTAAGACCTTAAGAACTGCAGATCAGCTGGAACCTAATAATTAACGTGGGCTTATTTCGCAAAACGATGTTGAACGGGAATGAATCTGTAAAAATTGGCAAGTTTCACGACCCAAATTTCCACAAGTTTGCCACAGATTCGTTCGAAATTTCGTCTATTTAATTAACTGCGAATGATTAATTCATCTACAGAGGTGCTAGCCTGCGAGCAGGCTCACTCGTTTGGATAGCGTATCGCGGGCAAAGGTGGGGGAGCCGCAACTGACAGCTGGCGAGAAGAATGGGGCGAGGAAAAAGTCACCTCATTCTTCTCGGCGGCTTCGCCAGTTCTCGGTTATCTTTGCCGCCTTTGACCGCGATACCTACCCAAACAAATGAGCCGCTAGCAGGCTACGGAGGTGGTGTCTTGTTCATATGCAAGAGAACATGAGGGGACGAGAGGGACATTGAGGGCGTTGGCTGGGATATGTCGAGTCTACTAGAGTTATTTTTAGCTTTAGGCGGAAACGGAAGTCTATTTCCACGGACGTCCGCATGATACTTTTCATCCCTTGATCTGGAAAGTTTGAAATGGGAGTCTGCGTGGATATACGTTTCGTCAGTAGAATCGGCTAAAGAACCACAACTTCTTTGGAATAAAAACGCTAGGGGGCATGAAGGATAATCGATGTTTATCCAACGAGAACTTGAACCAAAGAAAACAGAGATGAAAACGATAAAGAATTTAATTGCTTTCATTTGTTAATTGTAAATAACATGCCGAGAAGTATCGTATCGTTCGATACTGTAACATAATATGAAAAACTGTTTCAATCTGTAGCGATCCTGATACCACTGAACGCATCGACAAAAGAAATTTTAGCACACCGAACAAAACTAGTTTGGGTCCCACGGAAAAAAAACTATTTTCGAACCGAGCGACAAAATTGCTCTCAACCCGGCTGGAGGAGTAATTATGGTCGAGCTGCAAAACCATTCGGAGGGTCGCTAAAATATTTTGAATCCAGGCCGGAACCAAAACAACTCGAAGCCTAGTGATTAGCGACAGAAACCAATTTGAACACTATACCTCAACAAAGCAATTTTCAACCATGCATTAGAAGTTTATTTTCAACCTAAACAGCGCGGATCAGAAACAACTCGGAGTGTAGCGATCAGCCTAGAAAATAACTCAATGCAAATAACAGCTCGGAGCTGGAGGTGATCAACAACAGAAATAATGTTGAAACACAGTACAGTGACAAAACAGCTCGCAGCGAAGCGACCAGCGAAATAACTTGGAAACAGCTTGAAGAGAGACGACCAGTGACAGAAATAATTTTGACCAGGAATACAATAACAAACACCTTGGAGGGTCAGGCTTGCAGAGTAGCGTTCAGCGAGAGAAATGATGTTATAATTTTGAATGCCGGCACAGGGACTAAACAACTAAAAGCATGGCTATCATGGGGATGTAAGAACTGACCTACTTTCGTGGACAAAATTCCTTGGGACACTTATGTAATTGCATTAATTTTCTGTGTTTTTAAAACGGAGTTTTAAAAAAAGCACTGTTTTCCGTTTCAAATTGCGTTGCTTCCCGCCCCCCATACAATGTTGAAAATCTAGAGAAATAGAGCGCGTACATTGTCCAACATTAGGGAGTTTTAGCAATGAAGACGGCGACGGCGGGCACGAAGGCTTGCAAAAAAAGTATTTATATTTTACTTATAAATGTCGCAGCTGTTTAAATCTGTTCAGTAGGTCTGTCGGTCTAAAAACTAGCTCAGGCTAAACATGCACCGACAGCATTTAATTCGAAAAGAAGATGCGAAAAATTAGCCATTGCGGTTCGCGCTCTCCAAACTACGTAGCACTTGGTCATTTCACGTCGTTAATTTGTAGAGGAAGGCAAAGAAATGTACCAAGATTCAAAACGCGCGTGCACAGCTATTGTTTTGCTCATTAAACCTTTTGTTTGGTGAAGCTCTCGTTGCCGTAGCCGTCGTGGTTTGCTAAAACTCCCTATTGTTGTGGGGGGCAGGGGGGGAGGAGGGGCTGAACAAGTGTAGATGAATTCGGGCCTGACTGTTTGTTTCGCGCGTGTACAAAAGCGCCACAAATCTAAATTTGTCCCAAGACTTTTGTCCATGATTGTAGTTATGAATACTGTTACGGCGACAAAAAATCTCCTGTAGCTTGGAGCGAAGCGATCAGCGACAGAAACCCGTGCAGAAATAATTTTGAATTCACAGAGAAACAGAACAACGTTGAAGTAAAATAATTTTCAATTCAGTAACAAAATTACTCCCATGTAAGTGGCAAAAATTATTTTAAACACAGGAACCAAAGTACACCGAACTGAGCGAAAGGGATAACTCAGTTCTTCTGACTGCTTTCTAACAGAGGAAACCGGCAAAGGCGGAGGTGCCATCTTAAGAGGGAATGTCCACTAGGACCGAGCCATATCAAAAATATGTGGCACATGATGAAAAATCAAAAATTTTCATATTCTTCCCAGAGATAGCCTATGGTAAGCCTAGAAACGTGGTGTGATTTTTTTCTTGAAATATATTTTTAAACCCGCTAAAAAATCAAAAAACCGTTGTGGTCCCACATCTGGTCAAAAACACGCAAAATTCAGTGACTAATACCTTATCATGAACTTCGCTCTTTTTAATCCCCATCAGAATAATACTCCAGTTTGAGCCTGGAAATTTATTTTTGAGGAGTTTACAAGTCGTTTGAGGCCAATTATACCTCTATGGGTTAATTTTCAAGGTCACGAAGAGCCGCTTAAAATCACCAAAATTCACTTCCTAAAAATTCTTAAGGTCTTAGTTATTATAGATCGAGGAAAGCAAGAGAGTTTCCAGAAATTTGTGGATGTTTGTAAATACATTTACCTGGACTTAAACTGGCTTGAAATCGCGTAAAGTGTGCAACTGACTGTTTGTAAGTAAACCAAAACTGTAACTATGCTGCATAAATGACATAAATTTATACATTATGATGAACTGTTGACCTGCGACTGATTATCGCTCACCACTAAATTTTCTCCGATTCTCATTGGCTTAAATTGATCAAGTGACGCGATAGTGTACGTTCATCTGCAGAGAGACAGCTCGTAGTGCCCCTCCGCGAAAAATACCCGGATTGATAGTAGTCGTCCGTTAAAATTTTCCTGTAAATAAGCGGAATTACATAAAATAAACAATTGAAATTGTAGTAAGTGGGTTTTTGTCTGTTTTCTTTTTCAAATTTTACATTCGACTTAAACGGCTTTCAACCAAAAAAGTTGAAAATAAGTCAATATGATTTTTGACCTAGCGTGCGGAAGAAAATTTAGTGGTGAACAATAAAGACAATAGAGTGTTTCTGTCTCCGAACTATCGGTCTGATAGTTGCCCCTTGCAAATTAGATGTTTTTAAAACTAGCAAATTTGCCCTCGAAGCTTCGCTTCTCGGACAACAACATCAAATTTCTGAGGGGCAACTATCCGCCGACAGTTCCTCGACATCGTTTAAATAGTTCATGGGGGCGGTCTATAAAGTTAATCAGCAGATGTTATGACAGAAATAATCATGACAGTTGGCAGGTGTCACAAAATACCCATGATGCTGTAAGTAACCCCAGAGCAAGTCAACAGCTAGTGTGTGGCTGTCAGTGAAACGATTGTAAAAAACTTTAGACTAAAATCAACTAGTATTTCTGCTTTTTTTCTTTTCACTTTTCCCACTGTTTTCGTCTTCCCCACTTTACCTCTTCTTACATTCTTCCAAAATTTCCAAAGCACTTTCTTCACCTTTTTTCTGATTTAAGAGTCGAAGAGAGTATGGACATAGTTCCCGGTGTTGTGGTCTATCTTTGGCACTTACACCATCTCTCATCATGGCTTGGGGGGGTTCAGTGAGCTCATAAATGGACTGATAGCGGCTGCCATCGGCGCCCTTAGTATGCTGATGTCCGAGCCCACTGCAAAAAGCAATGTAAAGAGGACATATATTCAGTACAGCAATGCCTATATATTTTGTCTTTGTCTCTCCCTGGCTTCCCTTCAGAAAGTACCACAAGCCTTAGAAAGACCAAAACAAGTAGCGAAATGACAACTTTAACGACTAATAAGTGCATATTTCCCATTTCCAGCTGCACCCAGGAGACTCCTTCACATGCGCAGAAGACGAACAATTTTTCAAAGGAGGACAGGACCTAGCAAAATATTTTAGAAGCTAATAATCAAGAAGGAAATTAAAGAAAAAATTAAACCAAAAAAACTCATAGCGGGGTTTTAACGCTGCCAACGCCTTCAACGCACTTTTAAACTCTTCTGTAAATGTTACTGATTAATTGAAAAGCGATCCGCTAGTGCCTCGCAGACTTCGCTTGCTCGGCTTCCATTCAACTGACGCAGCAGACCCTTCGCAAACGACACATGCATACCACGAAATACAGAATTTGCACACAAAGCCAGCATTAAATGAGTAGATTTGCAAATGATAGCTTTAAAATTGCAGGAAGTGAAAAAGAATAAACTTCAATGATCTAATTTTTCTAGGGTATTAGCTAAGCGGACCTTTCGCGTTTTCCGGTACGCGGGAAAATCTGATAGACCGTCAAGACTGTCAAGCTCGAATTTCCAGCTTGGAATTTTTAGTGCAGAGTGCACTATTGGGATAGTTTAGGGGGCTGCTGTTCGCTAAGGCACTAACGCAATAACGCAATAACGCAATAAGGCCATACGGTGTAAATTTTAATGTTTGTTTAATTAATTAATTCCAATTAATTAATTAGCCTTGTTCTGAGGGGGTGGGGTAGGTACCTTTGATTGCTACGTAAAACGTACTACGCTTACATCACTTCTTGAATAACATCACAGAACTATACATGGTTCCAATATTCACTTCTTATCGTAGTGGTACTATTCCCTCTTAAGAACAAAACCAATTTGCTCGAAGCGCATACATTTCATACACAATCACACACGAACGTTAACTGCTTTACGTTGTAGCAGAATACAACATGTAAGACGCATGCGTTATAGCATTGTCACCATGATACAATCCCTTCTCGAGTTCAGATCCATGCGTGCAATACCAAACTCTCGTCTTAGCGGTTATATTTCAGGTAATATCAGT
>JAHPZR010017829.1:0-2500 GCA_019787425.1 Platygyra sinensis | reverse complement strand
GACCATTGCAGGCTCTCTCCCTCTCGCCCGCCCCCTAGCTTTTGACCGCACGCCATTCGAAAGCAAATCTCGGAATAACTTATACGGAGAGCCTGTTTGCAGGCTAGCTAACGGTGGATATTTATCGAGCATCGAACCATTTAACGAATCTTTATTCCCCATGTTTTCCCCTTCAAAAAAAAGAGACAATTTGCGCGGGTGATGAACGTACGCACTCACATAATTAGGGACGTAAGGAAGGTCGGACAGTTCGTCCGTTAATCGGTCACGCTGGAAAATAAGGGCAGAGCGCAGCTCAATGTATTTTTTAAGAATAACAGCCCCACAATTCAACTGCATCATGTTCGAACATGGGTAAAACTATTAGCTACGGAATATCATAATCATTGACAACTGGTCCATCCTTTCAATTTACCTATCATATGACGTCATTATTGATTCTTTGCACTCATATAGCAAGCTATAAATTTGCATATAGATTCATTTAAGCCAAGTTAATTTCAAAGGCTAAAAGTTGGCGTAATCAGTATTGTCGGTTGATCTCTTGTTTAAAGGACCGAATAAAACGCGAAATTTGATGCAAATAAACTTAACGTCGTCTGAGTCCTGGAACAAGAGCGAGAAATTAACAGCAACAAATTTGCCAACGGGAATTTTTATCCGAAATTCGGGGAAACTTGTGAAGCCGACTCTTAGCTTAGGAGGTAAGTAATATCTAGTGATCAAGATAATGAAACACAAGAAAGTTAGATTTTCGTAACCAACAAAGGCCATCTGTCTCTTCCTCGCCATGGATTCTAAGGAAAACTGAAAAATATTGCTTATAAAATGAAGGGAACATATCAAGGTGCTCTGACTGTTAAGCGAGGAAATTTTGCATAGGAGTCAAATTTAAGCCTAATCTTAATTAACTTGGATGTCAGTTTCAAAGATCAACCGTTGACATTCTGTAAAATTGTTTATGCAACTGAATTTCGTCTGAACCAGGAGACAAACCCCGAGAAAAAAACAAAAACTAACCAACGCCAAATTTACCTGTAATTTCTGGAGAAAAATATTTTTCAAGGTAAGAGAAATGTCTTGCGAAAAAGGAAACAGTTCAGCACATCTCTCTCGTCTTTTAGGCTATATGCGTGTCGGGCTGTTGTAAATTTTAGTCGTAAAAATAAATTCGTGTCGTTTGTACTTCAAAAAAGTTAACTGATCCTTCAGAGCGAAGGCAATACGGACTTGTTGAGTTAACTCCGCTTTACTCTGGTGTACATTCGACCCATTTAAGACCATATAACAATCCAATTTATTAACAGTCTCAAAGAACTCTCCAGTAGATAACCTATTGTCGTTTTAACTCCGCTAGTAGATAAGCTTCTTGTCCAGGGAAATAAGACTAGGTATTTGAAGAATAGGCCAGTCTCGATATATTAAAATTCTAACTTGGCTCCGAGGCTTGTGGGGATTAAAACAAAAATAATTAAAATAATTGACAACCCTCATCCTCGATGCGAGCTCAGTTATTTTTTTCCCTTAATCCTCGTAGCCAAGTTAGAGCTTTAATATATTATTAGGTATTTTTTCTAACGAAGTGAAAAGTACAGAACCTTCAATTGCAAAGAAACATTGCTACCGCAAGTAAATGGGCTCGCTGGTTAAAAGAGTCTCCTCCCAACGTGGAGAATCAAAGTCCATGAAAAGCAAAACATATCGCATGGACGACTAGCGAACACGTGACGAGCAGCAATGCGAAGGCTGAGGTGGACTTCTTTTTTATCGAAAAGAAACTCTTGCTCGACCGTTTTATCATGCACATATTGGTAAAATTTGTTATTCCCAATCTGAAATAAGATATTATTCATCAGAACCATTTGAATATAAATCAGCTGTGTAAAAGTTCGTCCATCTGTTCATGGCTATGTTGTCATAAATTGTCACACAACCCAAAGCAAAAGATTAACATCCGAAAAAATATGTTAATGATATCTGAAATTCATGTGTATGATAATTATCTATTCTTAAATATTTCCCGGAGCACAGGCTTGTAAAAAGGTAACATACGGACTTATGAGATCTTTACGACTGATTTCTCCAAACTAGCAACTGCCATATACTAATTTACTTTATTTTATTATCGTTCTGTTTTTTTGAAATCACCTTAGCTGGGCTGGTACAAATACGAAAACGACCTCGCAAAGAACGTTGATCCCAGGTTAACGAAATGACTATTGGTGATTCTTCAGTCTGGTTTCCAGCCCTTCTCACTGAATCTGTGGTGATATTGATTATCAATGCCATCACTATCATCGCCTTTGCAAGAATCGGCATCTACGCAAGCACAGTACGTACCTCATAATAAACCTGACTGTTGCTGATCTACTGGTAGGTGCTGTGACAGGACCACTGTACTCTTTAAACAGGCGCAAGAAAAAAATGTCTTCGAATGGGCCATTGAAACTCACCTTCCCATAGCTTCCCAGGTCAATCTTTCCTTGATATCCTTAGAGCG
>JAHPZR010017828.1:12500-35000 GCA_019787425.1 Platygyra sinensis | reverse complement strand
GCATCAGGCACTTACTAGCCAGATAATTTAAGTAAATAACAAACAGTAATGTCCTAATAGGGAACCTTGCGGAACGCCGAAGTCAATAGGAAGGCTGGATGATAATTCCTTTCCATACTGAACTCTCTGCGAACGAGTAGATAGATAAGTTTTGAACCAGGTAAGACTGCGTCCTCTAACACCATAGCGCTGAAGCTTATGAAGGAGGCAGTGGTGGTCAACAAGATCAAAGGTTTTTTTTTTTTTTTTTTAATCGATGAAGGCAGCTCCGGTTAACTGTTGCTTGTCCATGTGTTCTAAGATATGGTCAACGAGGTAAAAAACCACAGTTTCACTGGAATGTTTCTTGCGGAAACCGGATTGAAAGACTGAAAGGACTTTGTTATCATCAAGGAAGGACAATAGTTGAACTTGAATCGCACGTTCCATCACCTTGGAAACCAGAGGGAGAACTGAGATTGGACGATAGTTGTTGTCATCATCCTTTTTCCCAGCCTTATAGATCAGAGTTACTATAGCTTCCTTCCACTGTGATGGAAATTCATCCGTCGAAATAGTGGGATTTATAGGATAGGTAATTAACATTAATTTCAAATATTACTGTAATTTCACTTTTATTATTGTTGACTAAAGTATATTAAGGTGGCTTTAAACAGTTTCCAGCACATTCCAAGACTTAGATTTTAATGTGTCATTATAACCTCTCTTTATCAATTAACGCTACATTTACTCTTTCAAAAAAACTGCCCAATCACTGATGAACACGTTGTTATTTTTTTCATGACCCAATAGGTTACCATAGCAACACAATGACCTGCTAAAACACCCTTAATTACAGCTTTTAGTAATTATATTTCGAAAACGGCACGGTACCATTTTTTTCTTATTATCAGGAGCCATAATCAGGGACGGAGACCATAAGGGCGCGCCATTTCTGGTATTGGGCTTGGCCCCATGATATGGGACAATTTCTCTATTTTTAGAACTAATTGCGGCATCACCTGCGGCACACGCGCGTACATTGCTGCGAGGATTTCCGCGGATGTCGCGCAGGGGAAATGCCGTCCGAAATTCCCGAAATTGTTTAAACTATTTATGCTTTGGTGCCCATTTTTTGCAAGAGTCAAGGTTAATTACAGACGTATTTATTCACGCATTTTGGCTAGAGTGTGTGCTGTTGCTATGGCAACGGGGCTGGTTAAAAACAAGGCTTAAATTAATGAAGAGAAGAGGAACCTTTATTAATTTATACCGCTCAGGGTAGCCCCTTCAGATGGAGAAAGCTGTCTATTATCAATGGGAGCCTTGAGGAATAACGTACAAAAACTACACTATACATATAAATATTACACTAATGCAGATAATGATATAAATAGAAAACTATGTACAAGTAAAAAAAAAATTAAAAGATGTGTTAACGCGAAATACCATTAAGATAGTTCGTTAAAAAGAGTGCAACCATAATAATAAAAAAGATCTTTTTGCGATCTCAGTCCTCACAGCAGGCGGATGTAAAAGGTTGCTTTGTCGAGTAGCGCGCACATGGATTGTACTATTACGTTTAAAATATTGTTTAAAATATTGGGGACAGTGACCCTGCAGGCTCTTCTTAACGAGTTAAAAACATATTTACGACGGCGCTCCTCCAACGTGGGCCATTTCAGAACGTCCATTGCCTGCTTACTGCGCACAGTTCTAGCAGCCCGGTTTTGGAGGGATAACCTTCAAGGTCATGTTTGCGACCTTCCCCGCAACAGCCCCACACACTTAAACAGTATTCTAAAATTGGTCTAATTAGACTACAATACACTACATTTGCACTCTCTCTAGTAAGGCTTCTACGAAGCCTGCCGAGCATTCCTACGTGCCTTCGAAATTAAGTACTTTATTTGCTCGTTCCAGCTAAGGCGGTCATAGAAAACTATACCTAGATAAGTGAAGTAAAAAACCCGCTTAATTACATTGTTATTTAAAGTAATAGAAAAAGAGTTAACGGCATATAATCTAGGGGCGGTTACGAAAAGCATAGCTTCAGTTTTTGTTACATTAAAAAACAGACTATTAAAAGAAAGCCAGTGTTCAATTTTAGACAGTTCGGCATTCAGCTTGTCTTGAATGATAGAGGCTTAAGAGGATGAACAGTATAAAACAGTGTCATCAGCGTACATCAGAATATTGCATTCGAACACTACTTCCGGTAAATCATTAATGTGTAGAATTATTAAACAAAAGTGGTCCGAGGATAGAACCTTGAGGCACTCCAGTAGAGATGGAGTAGAAGTCACCCCTTGAAACTCTACAACTTGGGTGCGGTTCGAGAGGTAGTCCGTAAGCCAGCCATGCTCTTTATCCAAAATCCCCAAATTGGAAAGCTTTTTCAGAAGTACCGCATGATCCACAGTGTCGAAAGCTTTGCGAAGGTCAATAAACACAGCACCAGTTAATTGACCTTGGTCCATGTTCCTATGAATATTATCAGGAAAACTAAGAGCAGCGAATTCTGTCGAGTGACGCTTCCGAAACCCGCTCTGATAAGGGCTCAAGATCTTGTTTTGCTGGAGATATTTGTACAGTTGGATATGTACAGCCCGTTCTAAGACCTTGGAAAGAACAGGTAAAATGGAAATCGGGCGGTAATTGTCCATCTCATCAGCCTGTCTCTTTTTAAAAAGTGGAATGACCCGCGCGGATTTCCAATCACTGGGAACTTGGGCAGTACGCAACGAGGTGTTGATAATGAACGTCACAGGCTTGGCTACAATGTCCGCAGAATCTTTTAACAGGCGAGCCGGTATGCGGTCCAAATCCACAGCCTTCGCAGATTTCAGTCTACGAAGTTGAGACATAACGAACTCCTCAGAGATCTCTAGGAAATTGAATGACGGATTCTGACGGGCAGGAGTATTCAGGAATCACGTTGATTATGACCACAAGTTATCCGCAAAGTGGCCATCAATTTGCTTGCCGCGGACGCGAAAAACTTATTAAATGCGTTGGCAATGCATTGTTTCTTAGAAGAGACAACGCCGTCTACTTTAATATATGGAGAAGTAACTTTCTTTTCTCCCAATAGGATTTTCTTCACCGTCTTCCAAAACGATCTGTGATCACCACCACTTTCCTCGATGAGCCGTTTATTGTAAGACGCTTTCGTTGATCTAAATGGTTTTTGATTAATCAAAAAAAAAAACAGTCGTTAGATTGTTTTCATCTTTTGAAGACTACGAAGTGACATCAAATCCCTTCTGTCAACACTGTTCTAAAGTCCTGGTCAAACGGCCCATGATAGTCGATGATAATTAAAGCACGCGCTTCCGTTTGACCACTAACTATCATGCACCATCATTGACTATCATCAACTATCATTCAGTTTGAGCTTGTTCAAATTCTTCACGATAGTCGATGATAGTTTTTCTTGGTTGACCACGCTGCTCTCGTGACTTTGCTTGTGCGACTGCCGGTGAACTATCGTCAACTATCACGAACGTATTTGGCCGTTTGACTATTTGAATGATAGCTGGTGATAGTTGATGATAGTTAGAGGAGAATCAACTATCATCGACTATCACGCGCCGTTTGACCATGGCTTAATAAAATTCTGACATAGGCGATTTTCGTAATTCGCCGTTAATCGTTTTCTGTTTTATTAAAAATTTCCTATGTCAAAATTCAGATTTTTCGTGATAGATCATTCACGTGGTCTCTGAACTATCTTTTTGCCAAATTTCTTGAAATTCTAAAGACTGGATCGTTAGAAATCGGCATGTTTCTGCTAAAGCAATCGGTCTCAATTTTTCGAGCAACTGCGCATGCGTTGCATATAACTGGGTTCTTTCGGTAACCAACAAAAGCTGAAAATTGCTGGGTTCTTTGCATCGTTACCTTTTCTAACGTATCTTTGCAATGAAAGACTAAAGCCATCAATACACTGCTTTAAATTATAGAGAAAAATAACACATAGTGCAGGTGTTGCGTAAATAAAATGATTGCTCTATTGACGGCACGTTTTTTTTTTTGAAATCCTTGTGCACGTGCTGAATTGCATCAGCAAAAGCGCGCGCGAAAACTGTGTTTGACCACCTTAATGCTTTTGACCCACAACTCAACGCCTTCGGTTATGGCTGTTGGATTTTCGCCGTAAGTTGCCCCAGTCTGAGTGAAGACCGTGCCGAATTTAGGTATGTCCCGCTTTATATCGCTGATCAAGTTGATTTTCTCTGCTCCTTCAGCTCCTTTTACAAGAACTTCACAGTACTCCAATCTAAATTTCACATATGAAGAAGATTAACAGCTTTTCCATAAAAATCTAGTTGGATATGTTTGGATATAGTAGCGTTTAGGCCCAATAAGTGACAATAGGTATATGTTCGTAGATGCTGCTTAGTTTTGTTTGTATAAAAATCCAATAAATTGTCTGTTGTCGATGAATAAGAGCGCCCGCCGATGCTTGTTTTGCACAGCTAGTAAAACATGACAAATTGGACCTCGCACTTTGGTGTGAAAACGTACATTGAACTCATATAATATCTCTAGTTTTTGAATATGTTTAAGGTAGATTAATATTTGAGGACATATTAAGAGGGAATGTCCACTAGGACCGAGCCATATCAAAAATATGTGGCACATGATGAAAAATCAAAATTTTTCATATTCTTCCCAGAGATAGCCTATGGTAAGCCTAGAAACGTGGTGTGATTTTTTTCTTGAAATATCTTTTTAAACCCGCTAAAAAATCAAAAATTCGTTGCGGCCCCACGTCTGGTCAAAAACACGCAAAATTCAGTGACTAATACCTTATCATAAACTTCGCTCTGTTTAATCCCCATCAAAACAACACTCCAGTTTGAGCCTGGAAATTTATTTTTGAGGAGTTTACAAGTCTTTTGAGGCCAATTATACTTCTGTGGGTTAATTTTCAAGGTCACGAAGAGCCGCTTAAAATCAGTAAAATTCACTTCCTAAAAATTCTTAATTATGCACACTTTTTCAAACAGCAAATTCGCTACCCGGTAAAACACCAAAACACCTAAGATTTTGACGTTTCGAAAGACGAAATGTCAGTGTAAAAGCTGGTATAAAAATTATTTTCGGGCTTTACATCAGCGTTGAGTACTAACGCTCTCAAAATCGTGATAATCACAACACTAACCTGCTAGAAACGAAAACAATAGGCACATGTCTGGGATTCGATGATCAAAAGGAACCTGAAAATGTCTTCTTGTATTTGATTTCCTCGGTATTTGGACTTAAACTATGGCAGAAAAGTGATGTTTAAGCTTACCTCCTGTGAGACATTACATTCAAACGTTAAGTACTCACGTATTCAGAATCCCGGCTACACGCACGATAATCATTGCGGTGCGTGGTGTTCGCTGAAGTACATCATTTTCTCACTGACATTCAACCAATGCCAATCCGAGAAAATCCAGCACATTTCTGTCCCTTGTTCTAAAACAGCAATCCATAAAAGTAGTGAAGCCTTCTAGCGTCAGGCCCTTGCTTGTAAAGAGAAAAGCTTATGTTCTGTTCTTGTCGAAATGTAAATATGGCGTTTGATGTCGACTTCATTTCTGTGTCACGTAATTGTCAATTGATGGGATTTTGTCACGCATTGCCAAAAATTTAATAAGACGTTCAAAGCAAACAATTGTTATTTGAAAGGTTGTCTAAAGAAAAGAACTTGTTGTTTAGCTGGGCTGTCTAACGAAGAGATATCGCGCAATTCAATCATAGTCAAACTGTGACAATGGACTAGCGCCTACAAAGCTGCAGTAACGACAGTAACGACAGTAACGTTTAATCTTTATCCCATCTGCAACATTATGTGCACAGAAGTTTCCTCTTCAATGATTTTAACAAGGAAAACAAAACTGGTACTTATTCGTTTTAAACAAGTTCGTTTTCCATTGGAGTCGTTAGCTTTTCAATGCATATCACACTTGTGCTAGAAATTGTTTGTTTACATTTCCATACAGCCATTCTTTTACGTTATTTTGTGGTCTTACGTTTCAGTGTCGGAGTTCTGCAAAAAAAAAAAAAAAAAAAAAAAAAACCCTTTCATGCAATGATTTCAAACAGAAAAAAAAGACTGCTATGATGTAATCCATACGCTAAAACTACTCATGCATTTCTCTCAGAACATAGTCTTATTTTTTTTAACCTAGCGGTGTAAAGCCGATCGATTACGTGCTTTGTGTCACGCGCCACGAGAGAAGTGATAAAACTGATCAAATTGTCACG
Organism: Platygyra sinensis; assembly: GCA_019787425.1. NCBI lineage: Eukaryota > Metazoa > Cnidaria > Anthozoa > Scleractinia > Merulinidae > Platygyra > Platygyra sinensis. The sequence goes on along the minus strand of JAHPZR010017828.1, from coordinate 28,760 downwards.
TACTGAGAGTGTACAAAAAACCTAAAAAATGTTTATCCATTTACGTCGCTTCATTGCAAAAAATTATATTTAGAAGAAGCGGCATTTCATAACGTGAATTTAGTCTTTTAGCTTTTTGAGAATATTTTATCTCTGTGACGAGATGAATCCCACAGAGGCATGGCTTGTTTCCGCATTGTACTTAATTATGTACGCAGCAGCTCATAACGTTTTGCACATTTTCCAGAATTTCTCTTTTGACGGATAAAGATTAGTTTCTAGTTGTAAAGTAGAGTTCAGTCTGAATACGAGCCTAGTGGCTCATCAGGCCGGAGTTTATCCCGGTTTCTGTAGCATGAAGCGACTGGGAGTATTACTATTTCTACTCCCCTCTGGATTGGATGCCAAGCCATCGCAGGGTTACCCCCAGCATGAGGTTTGCCGGTACCCATTTATACACCTGGGTGGAGACACTGTGAGAGTAAAATGACCTGCCCAAGAACACAACGCAATGCGGCCCCAGGCCAGGGCTCAAACCCAGACCGCTCGATCCGGCATGTGGCCACCCGCCTCCCATCGATGCTACAATAATAGCCCTTTTAATTCTCATTTGCATTACAATGTAATCCAACGTGGATGCGAGGCAATTTCGGGCTAAAACTGCAAAACAGCCCGAAATTGCCTCGCATACATGCTAAATTTTATTGTAATGCAAATGAGCAAAGGTAACCGTGAAAAGGGCTATTGCATCAAACAAAATTAATGCCCAAACATTGGTGAGCAAGTTTGTGACGTAGACGATTACTATTACAAAAGAATAACCCATTTCAAACACCCTTCATTTTACATTTATGGGTTTGTATCTCAAGAATGACTCCAGTAACATTTTTTGTCAAATTCTAATCATTACATCCAGTTTTACATTTTTGGCAACGTCCTGAACATTCTAAAGTAGAATTGGTACTTCTGAGGGGTCACGTGACATGCCACGTGACGTTAAGCGCATAATTAACAATTATCCTGCGAAATCGCGCGGAATATCGTCTGATACTTAGCCGACGAGGCCGTAGGCCGAGTCGGCTAAAATCAGACGATATTCCGCAAGATTGAGCAGGATAATTGTTTTATTATTCAACAAATTGATAACAAAATTGATTTCCAAGCTCGTAACATTTTTAAACCTTTCTGTCAACATTTTTTCACTTCACTTTTTCTTCCCACGTACGAAGCTACGTATATCGCCGGATATCCGTCACCTACGGATGACAGATATCGAGAGCATCATGACCATATTTGGATAGTGTTACAATTTGTTGGATAATAAAAGCCATTATTTGAGAAATTGGTGGCGGTTTTTAGTAATATCATCCTGCAAAAACGCGGTTTAGATGCAGGTCAATTATTTCCATCCTCTCATGTTTGGAATGACAGTCCCTTTTTCACAGAAAAAAATATATAGGGTTAAAGGTAAAAGGTCGTCTTTTTCAACAAAATTCGACTTTTGATCATTTATCTCCTAAAATCGAACCAAGGAAGATCATTCCAGACGTAGCAAGGTAGACAATTTCAATTTGCATCGAAAACGCTCATTTATTGATCAATAGACTGAAAATTCGCCATCCGGCAATTCGCCGATTTACCAAATTTTAACAAAATAATCACGTGACGTGCCACGTGGTCAAAATAATATGTTACGGCAAGGCAGAACGCCGAGTTTTATAATCAGGGAAAAGTTCAGCTTGGTAAACAAAATATACCTGTAAAACCATATTTCTACTTTAAATTCCTGACCCAGTCCTTAAACTGATTGAGTCATGATTGTAAACAAAATGCCCAATGCCAAGCCAGGGTGAAAAACACACCCTATTTCACTGCAATGTGTATAAAATTTACACCTTTTTCAGATAAACAGCCCAAAAGCCACACCCTTTGGGGCCGCCCATACCTCTGATAGCCCATACAGTGGAGTAATCCCAACCCCTGCCCCTTCCGAGCCCAGAACACATAAATGCACCGTTTGTCCGCCGGGAAATTTCCGCGCCATATTTTACGGGTCACGTTTGGATCCTTTTGGCTTTAAAATATTTTTTTTGCTTTGAACGTCTCATTGAATCTTTTTATTTATTATTCTTTAAACTATTTTTGGCAATGCGTGACAAAAATCCTTTCAAGTGACTATTGCGTGACAGACAAATTAGGTCCACTTCGGACGTTACCATTTAAGCATGCAACATGCGCGAGGATTGGAACAGCACGTGAGTATTTCGTTTTAGCAAGCAAGGGACTGACGGCTTCGCTACTTTTATGGATTGCTGTTTAAGAACAAGGGCTAGCAATGAGGTTAGGAATGAGGTGGATTATTTTGGAGGCATTGATTGAATGTCAGTAAGGAGGATGTACTTTGTCGAACTCCACTCATCGCAATGGTTATCGTGTAGGATTCTAAATACGCCAGCACTAATATTTGAATGTAATTACAGAAGGTGAACTAAACATGACTTTTCTACCATAGTTAAGTCCGAATACCGAGGAAATCAAATTCAAGAAGACATTTTCAGGTTCCTTTTGATTATCTGGTCACAGGCACTTGCCTATTGTTTTCGTTTTCTAGCAGGTTAGTGTTGTGATTATCACGATTTTGAGAGCGTTAGTACTCAACGCTGATGTAAAGCCCGAAAATAATTTTTATACCAGGTTTTACACTGCCATTTTGTCTTTCGAAACGTCAAAATTTTAGGTGTTTTGGTGTTTTACCGGGTAGCGAATTTGCCGTTTGAAAAAGTGTGCATAATTAAGAATTTTTAGGAAGTGAATTTTACTGATTTTAAGCGGCTCGTCGTCGCCTTGAAAATTAACCCACAGAAGTATAATTGGCCTCAAAAGACTTGTAAACTCCTCAAAAATAAATTTCCAGGCTCAAACTGGAGTGTTATTTTGATGGGGATTAAACAGAGCGAAGTTTATGATAAGGTATTAGTCACTGAATTTTGCGTGTTTTTGACCAGACGTGGGACCGCAACGGATTTTTGATTTTTTGGCGGGTTTAAAAAAATATTTCAAGAAAAAAATCACACCACGTTTCTAGGCTTACCATAGGCTACCTCTGGGAAGAATATGAAAAATTTTGATTTTTCATCATGTGCCACGACTGGCTCGGTCCTAGTGGACATTCCCTCTTAAAACCTTAGCTGAAAATATGTGAATACAGCAGAAATAATCAGAAAAGTTACGATGACGCTGTCAATCAACTCGAATAAAGATTTCGATTGAGTGAAAACTCCTTGTCTATTTTATCATGTTTCGCAGTGTAAAGTTTCACTTTGTGAAAGAAACACACATGACGTTAGTAGCCTTTTGGCGAACGTTGGTGAAAATTGTTGTAGTATTTCAGCACAAAAGACAACGAAACGAATCTTTTTCACAATTTGTTCACAATCTGAAAACACCGACTCGGACTTGAAAGTGCACGCGCTGCACTATCCAAATGAACTACTCGTACGCGTGAGACTCGCCTTTCAAAAACTTTTGCAAGTTCGCCAAACGAGCAGAAACAATAAGGAACTTTCAAAAACAGGTTTTGGTTATGATTAAGCATTGTTTGGCAAACTCACAAATGAACTCGATACCAGAGTAAACAGTTTTCTTACAGAACTTTTCTCTACAAAACAAAGAACACAAAGGTTCACCCGTATAACTTGTCGGCGAGCGGATTTTTTCATTCACAGCGCGAAATTGAAGAAATTCTCCATCCTGAAAAACACACCTTTTCCATTAAATCAGAGCATAAAAGTACATAGAAGGGCCCTGGTTCTTCTTCTCTGCCTTATCCCCTGCCATTGCTGTGAAAAATCGGCAAGAGAATCTCGCAACTCTCACCATTTCATCACAGATCGTGACAACATCCACGCGAGAGCCCAAAACACGTGCGTGGATCAGCGCGGACATATGACGTCAGGATGGCGTAATTTGTTCTAAAAATAAAAAAAATTGTCCCATATCATGGGTCCGCCGCATTCCAAGACTAACGGTCTCCATCCCTGATTATGGCTCCTGTTATTATATAATTTTGATCAGCAGGAAAAAATACAAATTTAGGCAAAGTTTAAAAAAATTCTGTACATGGGGTTCAGAGCCACCTTAAATTTTCAAAATTTAAGGTGGCTCTGTACATCCCCGGGGGAGCGCAGCCTTATTCTCTTTTTATGGTGTACTGTTACTTACATTCTTCCCTTAAATTTTTAAATAATGGACAGGACGAAATGTTTTTGCCGCAGAAAGGATTTTTGCGGCTTTTTAACTCATTTATTGCGAAGCAATGGATGAGTTTTTGCAGAGAGGGGAAAACGGCGTTAGCAGAAATCGTGAGCAAAAATAGCGGAAGTGACGTAACAAATTGGTTGGATTAGCGCAACCGCTGACCAAGTAGTCAACTTGCCACGAGTAGCAAACATGACAAGCCTAATTAATGCACTTTCTGGATGATTGCAAAACACCGCGAGAGAATTTGTGTAATGAATGTAGGCATTCAGTGAATAAAATGAGACCAAAACATATCTGTAGATATATATTTAAATATTTATTTTTTCTCCGAAAATGAGCCCTTGTTCCTACCATTCCCTCCATCTCGTGTTACGTGCCCAAGAAGGCAGCCATATTTTACGAATGTTGTCCACGCCAGATGGGATGTATACTGTATTAGTGGATACATGGAGTGAATTTGGTTGAAAATGTTGAAAAATTTTAGAATTTGTGGAGCCCAAACTGGTTTGAGATATTCGTCGGATTCGTCGGCCTCCATTACGGTCATTACGGGCTCAATGAGTCTTCTCAGCTCATTGAGGGCAGCCATTGTGGATTTTGACTTCAATCGTTTGTGATTTCTGGTGAGTAAATATCGCTTTCTTTAATTGTTTAAATTTGCTCCAAGCAAAACATATTGATATATACCTGGTGTATCTCGTTAATAAATGGATCCATATTTAGCCCTCAGGGTGGTGTTTATTGCCACTTTTTCTCTTTTAAAGTGTTCAAAGGGTGTCTACCCCACTTTCATTCAACGCAATTCTCACTATGACATGATGGCTACAAGTGTTTCACTTTTCAGTTGTCATATTTTGACGAAAAAACAGAAATTGCATCGTTCTTTGGCAAAAATCTCTCTATGTCTGACCTTAATACAATACTTTACCATTACAGATGACCTCATAATGACGTCACAGCAACATGTATATATTATTTTGATAACGGCATTGCACTGAGCACATCAAATTTTATATCAACCGATGGTTTTAGTGCTTTTACACTTTTACTGGGCGAGTTTCCAACGGTTTCTCATTGCTAAACCTTTTGCATCGAAAAGTTAATTAATTTATTCTATTTTTAACGCTTCACCATTGATAAAACATTGAGAAGTCATGACATGAAGTACAAAAGCGTCATAAAACAAGTGATCTTATGTAATTTTGTCCGCTCAACACAATGCTGTTAACGGAATGCTTCTAACACGCAAGTATGATGTAAAAATGATGCCATTACTCACGGTCAGCTGTCGCTAAACCAATAAAAACGTGCCTTCTGAGCCCAAAAGTTAGTTTTATAACACAGTGTCTCATTTTAATTCCTATTCTACAAAGTTTTTGTTTCTTTTTTCCAGTTCAGCTTGGAAAAACGATTACATAATGCAGATTAATGCAGTTTTTTCACTGGTAACCACGATTAACCACGGGTAACCATGAACTGACTAAATCAATATTAATACTATCCTTTTAACGTCATTTGGTTACCCGTGGTTAATCGTGGTTACCAGTGAAAAAACTGCATTAATCTGCATTATGTAATCGTTTTTCCAAGCTGAACTGGAAAAAAGAAACAAAAACTTTGTAGAATAGGAATTAAAATGAGACACTGTGTTATAAAACTAACTTTTGGGCTCAGAAGGCACGTTTTTATTGGTTTAGCGACAGCTGACCGTGAGTAATGGCATCATTTTTACATCATACTTGCGTGTTAGAAGCATTCCGTTAACAGCATTGTGTTGAGCGGACAAAATTACATAAGATCACTTGTTTTATGACGCTTTTGTACTTCATGTCATGACTTCTCAATGTTTTATCAATGGTGAAGCGTTAAAAATAGAATAAATTAATTAACTTTTCGATGCAAAAGGTTTAGCAATGAGAAACCGTTGGAAACTCGCCCAGTAAAAGTGTAAAAGCACTAAAACCATCGGTTGATATAAAATTTGATGTGCTCAGTGCAATGCCGTTATCAAAATAATATATACATGTTGCTGTGACGTCATTATGAGGTCATCTGTAATGGTAAAGTATTGTATTAAGGTCAGACATAGAGAGATTTTTGCCAAAGAACGATGCAATTTCTGTTTTTTCGTCAAAATATGACAACTGAAAAGTGAAACACTTGTAGCCATCATGTCATAGTGAGAATTGCGTTGAATGAAAGTGGGGTAGACACCCTTTGAACACTTTAAAAGAGAAAAAGTGGCAATAAACACCACCCTGAGGGCTAAATATGGATCCATTTATTAACGAGATACACCAGGTATATATCAATATGTTTTGCTTGGAGCAAATTTAAACAATTAAAGAAAGCGATATTTACTCACCAGAAATCACAAACGATTGAAGTCAAAATCCACAATGGCTGCCCTCAATGAGCTGAGAAGACTCATTGAGCCCGTAATGACCGTAATGGAGGCCGACGAATCCGACGAATATCTCAAACCAGTTTGGGCTCCACAAATTCTAAAATTTTTCAACATTTTCAACCAAATTCACTCCATGTATCCACTAATACAGTATACATCCCATCTGGCGTGGACAACATTCGTAAAATATGGCTGCCTTCTTGGGCACGTAACACGAGATGGAGGGAATGGTAGGAACAAGGGCTCATTTTCGGAGAAAAAATAAATATTTAAATATATATCTACAGATATGTTTTGGTCTCATTTTATTCACTGAATGCCTACATTCATTACACAAATTCTCTCGCGGTGTTTTGCAATCATCCAGAAAGTGCATTAATTAGGCTTGTCATGTTTGCTACTCGTGGCAAGTTGACTACTTGGTCAGCGGTTGCGCTAATCCAACCAATTTGTTACGTCACTTCCGCTATTTTTGCTCACGATTTCTGCTAACGCCGTTTTCCCCTCTCTGCAAAAACTCATCCATTGCTTCGCAATAAATGAGTTAAAAAGCCGCAAAAATCCTTTCTGCGGCAAAAACATTTCGTCCTGTCCATTATTTAAAAATTTAAGGGAAGAATGTAAGTAACAGTACACCATAAAAAGAGAATAAGGCTGCGCTCCCCCGGGGATGTACAGAGCCACCTTAAATTTTGAAAATTTAAGGTGGCTCTGAACCCCATGTACAGAATTTTTTTAAACTTTGCCTAAATTTGTATTTTTTCCTGCTGATCAAAATTATATAATAACAGGAGCCATAATCAGGGATGGAGACCGTTAGTCTTGGAATGCGGCGGACCCATGATATGGGACAATTTTTTTTATTTTTAGAACAAATTACGCCATCCTGACGTCATATGTCCGCGCTGATCCACGCACGTGTTTTGGGCTCTCGCGTGGATGTTGTCACGATCTGTGATGAAATGGTGAGAGTTGCGAGATTCTCTTGCCGATTTTTCACAGCAATGGCAGGGGATAAGGCAGAGAAGAAGAACCAGGGCCCTTCTATGTACTTTTATGCTCTGATTTAATGGAAAAGGTGTGTTTTTCAGGATGGAGAATTTCTTCAATTTCGCGCTGTGAATGAAAAAATCCGCTCGCCGACAAGTTATACGGGTGAACCTTTGTGTTCTTTGTTTTGTAGAGAAAAGTTCTGTAAGAAAACTGTTTACTCTGGTATCGAGTTCATTTGTGAGTTTGCCAAACAATGCTTAATCATAACCAAAACCTGTTTTTGAAAGTTCCTTATTGTTTCTGCTCGTTTGGCGAACTTGCAAAAGTTTTTGAAAGGCGAGTCTCACGCGTACGAGTAGTTCATTTGGATAGTGCAGCGCGTGCACTTTCAAGTCCGAGTCGGTGTTTTCAGATTGTGAACAAATTGTGAAAAAGATTCGTTTCGTTGTCTTTTGTGCTGAAATACTACAACAATTTTCACCAACGTTCGCCAAAAGGCTACTAACGTCATGTGTGTTTCTTTCACAAAGTGAAACTTTACACTGCGAAACATGATAAAATAGACAAGGAGTTTTCACTCAATCGAAATCTTTATTCGAGTTGATTGACAGCGTCATCGTAACTTTTCTGATTATTTCTGCTGTATTCACATATTTTCAGCTAAGGTTTTAAGAGGGAATGTCCACTAGGACCGAGCCAGTCGTGGCACATGATGAAAAATCAAAATTTTTCATATTCTTCCCAGAGGTAGCCTATGGTAAGCCTAGAAACGTGGTGTGATTTTTTTCTTGAAATATTTTTTTAAACCCGCCAAAAAATCAAAAATCCGTTGCGGTCCCACGTCTGGTCAAAAACACGCAAAATTCAGTGACTAATACCTTATCATAAACTTCGCTCTGTTTAATCCCCATCAAAATAACACTCCAGTTTGAGCCTGGAAATTTATTTTTGAGGAGTTTACAAGTCTTTTGAGGCCAATTATACTTCTGTGGGTTAATTTTCAAGGCGACGACGAGCCGCTTAAAATCAGTAAAATTCACTTCCTAAAAATTCTTAATTATGCACACTTTTTCAAACGGCAAATTCGCTACCCGGTAAAACACCAAAACACCTAAAATTTTGACGTTTCGAAAGACAAAATGGCAGTGTAAAACCTGGTATAAAAATTATTTTCGGGCTTTACATCAGCGTTGAGTACTAACGCTCTCAAAATCGTGATAATCACAACACTAACCTGCTAGAAAACGAAAACAATAGGCAAGTGCCTGTGACCAGATAATCAAAAGGAACCTGAAAATGTCTTCTTGAATTTGATTTCCTCGGTATTCGGACTTAACTATGGTAGAAAAGTCATGTTTAGTTCACCTTCTGTAATTACATTCAAATATTAGTGCTGGCGTATTTAGAATCCTACACGATAACCATTGCGATGAGTGGAGTTCGACAAAGTACATCCTCCTTACTGACATTCAATCAATGCCTCCAAAATAATCCACCTCATTCCTAACCTCATTGCTAGCCCTTGTTCTTAAACAGCAATCCATAAAAGTAGCGAAGCCGTCAGTCCCTTGCTTGCTAAAACGAAATACTCACGTGCTGTTCCAATCCTCGCGCATGTTGCATGCTTAAATGGTAACGTCCGAAGTGGACCTAATTTGTCTGTCACGCAATAGTCACTTGAAAGGATTTTTGTCACGCATTGCCAAAAATAGTTTAAAGAATAATAAATAAAAAGATTCAATGAGACGTTCAAAGCAAAAAAAATATTTTAAAGCCAAAAGGATCCAAACGTGACCCGTAAAATATGGCGCGGAAATTTCCGGCGGACAAACGGTGCATTTATGTGTTCTGGGCTCGGAAGGGGCAGGGGTTGGGATTACTCCACTGTATGGGCTATCAGAGGTATGGGCGGCCCCAAAGGGTGTGGCTTTTGGGCTGTTTATCTGAAAAAGGTGTAAATTTTATACACATTGCAGTGAAATAGGGTGTGTTTTTCACCCTGGCTTGGCATTGGGCATTTTGTTTACAATCATGACTCAATCAGTTTAAGGACTGGGTCAGGAATTTAAAGTAGAAATATGGTTTTACAGGTATATTTTGTTTACCAAGCTGAACTTTTCCCTGATTATAAAACTCGGCGTTCTGCCTTGCCGTAACATATTATTTTGACCACGTGGCACGTCACGTGATTATTTTGTTAAAATTTGGTAAATCGGCGAATTGCCGGATGGCGAATTTTCAGTCTATTGATCAATAAATGAGCGTTTTCGATGCAAATTGAAATTGTCTACCTTGCTACGTCTGGAATGATCTTCCTTGGTTCGATTTTAGGAGATAAATGATCAAAAGTCGAATTTTGTTGAAAAAGACGACCTTTTACCTTTAACCCTATATATTTTTTTCTGTGAAAAAGGGACTGTCATTCCAAACATGAGAGGATGGAAATAATTGACCTGCATCTAAACCGCGTTTTTGCAGGATGATATTACTAAAAACCGCCACCAATTTCTCAAATAATGGCTTTTATTATCCAACAAATTGTAACACTATCCAAATATGGTCATGATGCTCTCGATATCTGTCATCCGTAGGTGACGGATATCCGGCGATATACGTAGCTTCGTACGTGGGAAGAAAAAGTGAAGTGAAAAAATGTTGACAGAAAGGTTTAAAAATGTTACGAGCTTGGAAATCAATTTTGTTATCAATTTGTTGAATAATAAAACAATTATCCTGCTCAATCTTGCGGAATATCGTCTGATTTTAGCCGACTCGGCCTACGGCCTCGTCGGCTAAGTATCAGACGATATTCCGCGCGATTTCGCAGGATAATTGTTAATTATGCGCTTAACGTCACGTGGCATGTCACGTGACCCCTCAGAAGTACCAATTCTACTTTAGAATGTTCAGGACGTTGCCAAAAATGTAAAACTGGATGTAATGATTAGAATTTGACAAAAAATGTTACTGGAGTCATTCTTGAGATACAAACCCATAAATGTAAAATGAAGGGTGTTTGAAATGGGTTATTCTTTTGTAATAGTAATCGTCTACGTCACAAACTTGCTCACCAATGTTTGGGCATTAATTTTGTTTGATGCAATAGCCCTTTTCACGGTTACCTTTGCTCATTTGCATTACAATAAAATTTAGCATGTATGCGAGGCAATTTCGGGCTGTTTTGCAGTTTTAGCCCGAAATTGCCTCGCATCCACGTTGGATTACATTGTAATGCAAATGAGAATTAAAAGGGCTATTATTGTAGCATCGATGGGAGGCGGGTGGCCACATGCCGGATCGAGCGGTCTGGGTTTGAGCCCTGGCCTGGGGCCGCATTGCGTTGTGTTCTTGGGCAGGTCATTTTACTCTCACAGTGTCTCCACCCAGGTGTATAAATGGGTACCGGCAAACCTCATGCTGGGGGTAACCCTGCGATGGCTTGGCATCCAATCCAGAGGGGAGTAGAAATAGTAATACTCCCAGTCGCTTCATGCTACAGAAACCGGGATAAACTCCGGCCTGATGAGCCACTAGGCTCGTATTCAGACTGAACTCTACTTTACAACTAGAAACTAATCTTTATCCGTCAAAAGAGAAATTCTGGAAAATGTGCAAAACGTTATGAGCTGCTGCGTACATAATTAAGTACAATGCGGAAAACAAGCCATGCCTCTGTGGGATTCATCTCGTCACAGAGATAAAATATTCTCAAAAAGCTAAAAGACTAAATTCACGTTATGAAATGCCGCTTCTTCTAAATATAATTTTTTGCAATGAAGCGACGTAAATGGATAAACATTTTTTAGGTTTTTTGTACACTCTCAGTACGTGACAATTTGATCAGTTTTATCACTTCTCTCGTGGCGCGTGACACAAAGCACGTAATCGATCGGCTTTACACCGCTAGGTTAAAAAAAATAAGACTATGTTCTGAGAGAAATGCATGAGTAGTTTTAGCGTATGGATTACATCATAGCAGTCTTTTTTTTCTGTTTGAAATCATTGCATGAAAGGGTTTTTTTTTTTTTTTTTTTTTTTTTTGCAGAACTCCGACACTGAAACGTAAGACCACAAAATAACGTAAAAGAATGGCTGTATGGAAATGTAAACAAACAATTTCTAGCACAAGTGTGATATGCATTGAAAAGCTAACGACTCCAATGGAAAACGAACTTGTTTAAAACGAATAAGTACCAGTTTTGTTTTCCTTGTTAAAATCATTGAAGAGGAAACTTCTGTGCACATAATGTTGCAGATGGGATAAAGATTAAACGTTACTGTCGTTACTGTCGTTACTGCAGCTTTGTAGGCGCTAGTCCATTGTCACAGTTTGACTATGATTGAATTGCGCGATATCTCTTCGTTAGACAGCCCAGCTAAACAACAAGTTCTTTTCTTTAGACAACCTTTCAAATAACAATTGTTTGCTTTGAACGTCTTATTAAATTTTTGGCAATGCGTGACAAAATCCCATCAATTGACAATTACGTGACACAGAAATGAAGTCGACATCAAACGCCATATTTACATTTCGACAAGAACAGAACATAAGCTTTTCTCTTTACAAGCAAGGGCCTGACGCTAGAAGGCTTCACTACTTTTATGGATTGCTGTTTTAGAACAAGGGACAGAAATGTGCTGGATTTTCTCGGATTGGCATTGGTTGAATGTCAGTGAGAAAATGATGTACTTCAGCGAACACCACGCACCGCAATGATTATCGTGCGTGTAGCCGGGATTCTGAATACGTGAGTACTTAACGTTTGAATGTAATGTCTCACAGGAGGTAAGCTTAAACATCACTTTTCTGCCATAGTTTAAGTCCAAATACCGAGGAAATCAAATACAAGAAGACATTTTCAGGTTCCTTTTGATCATCGAATCCCAGACATGTGCCTATTGTTTTCGTTTCTAGCAGGTTAGTGTTGTGATTATCACGATTTTGAGAGCGTTAGTACTCAACGCTGATGTAAAGCCCGAAAATAATTTTTATACCAGCTTTTACACTGACATTTCGTCTTTCGAAACGTCAAAATCTTAGGTGTTTTGGTGTTTTACCGGGTAGCGAATTTGCTGTTTGAAAAAGTGTGCATAATTAAGAATTTTTAGGAAGTGAATTTTACTGATTTTAAGCGGCTCTTCGTGACCTTGAAAATTAACCCACAGAAGTATAATTGGCCTCAAAAGACTTGTAAACTCCTCAAAAATAAATTTCCAGGCTCAAACTGGAGTGTTGTTTTGATGGGGATTAAACAGAGCGAAGTTTATGATAAGGTATTAGTCACTGAATTTTGCGTGTTTTTGACCAGACGTGGGGCCGCAACGAATTTTTGATTTTTTAGCGGGTTTAAAAAGATATTTCAAGAAAAAAATCACACCACGTTTCTAGGCTTACCATAGGCTATCTCTGGGAAGAATATGAAAAATTTTGATTTTTCATCATGTGCCACATATTTTTGATATGGCTCGGTCCTAGTGGACATTCCCTCTTAATATGTCCTCAAATATTAATCTACCTTAAACATATTCAAAAACTAGAGATATTATATGAGTTCAATGTACGTTTTCACACCAAAGTGCGAGGTCCAATTTGTCATGTTTTACTAGCTGTGCAAAACAAGCATCGGCGGGCGCTCTTATTCATCGACAACAGACAATTTATTGGATTTTTATACAAACAAAACTAAGCAGCATCTACGAACATATACCTATTGTCACTTATTGGGCCTAAACGCTACTATATCCAAACATATCCAACTAGATTTTTATGGAAAAGCTGTTAATCTTCTTCATATGTGAAATTTAGATTGGAGTACTGTGAAGTTCTTGTAAAAGGAGCTGAAGGAGCAGAGAAAATCAACTTGATCAGCGATATAAAGCGGGACATACCTAAATTCGGCACGGTCTTCACTCAGACTGGGGCAACTTACGGCGAAAATCCAACAGCCATAACCGAAGGCGTTGAGTTGTGGGTCAAAAGCATTAAGGTGGTCAAACACAGTTTTCGCGCGCGCTTTTGCTGATGCAATTCAGCACGTGCACAAGGATTTCAAAAAAAAAAACGTGCCGTCAATAGAGCAATCATTTTATTTACGCAACACCTGCACTATGTGTTATTTTTCTCTATAATTTAAAGCAGTGTATTGATGGCTTTAGTCTTTCATTGCAAAGATACGTTAGAAAAGGTAACGATGCAAAGAACCCAGCAATTTTCAGCTTTTGTTGGTTACCGAAAGAACCCAGTTATATGCAACGCATGCGCAGTTGCTCGAAAAATTGAGACCGATTGCTTTAGCAGAAACATGCCGATTTCTAACGATCCAGTCTTTAGAATTTCAAGAAATTTGGCAAAAAGATAGTTCAGAGACCACGTGAATGATCTATCACGAAAAATCTGAATTTTGACATAGGAAATTTTTAATAAAACAGAAAACGATTAACGGCGAATTACGAAAATCGCCTATGTCAGAATTTTATTAAGCCATGGTCAAACGGCGCGTGATAGTCGATGATAGTTGATTCTCCTCTAACTATCATCAACTATCACCAGCTATCATTCAAATAGTCAAACGGCCAAATACGTTCGTGATAGTTGACGATAGTTCACCGGCAGTCGCACAAGCAAAGTCACGAGAGCAGCGTGGTCAACCAAGAAAAACTATCATCGACTATCGTGAAGAATTTGAACAAGCTCAAACTGAATGATAGTTGATGATAGTCAATGATGGTGCATGATAGTTAGTGGTCAAACGGAAGCGCGTGCTTTAATTATCATCGACTATCATGGGCCGTTTGACCAGGACTTTAGAACAGTGTTGACAGAAGGGATTTGATGTCACTTCGTAGTCTTCAAAAGATGAAAACAATCTAACGACTGTTTTTTTTTTTGATTAATCAAAAACCATTTAGATCAACGAAAGCGTCTTACAATAAACGGCTCATCGAGGAAAGTGGTGGTGATCACAGATCGTTTTGGAAGACGGTGAAGAAAATCCTATTGGGAGAAAAGAAAGTTACTTCTCCATATATTAAAGTAGACGGCGTTGTCTCTTCTAAGAAACAATGCATTGCCAACGCATTTAATAAGTTTTTCGCGTCCGCGGCAAGCAAATTGATGGCCACTTTGCGGATAACTTGTGGTCATAATCAACGTGATTCCTGAATACTCCTGCCCGTCAGAATCCGTCATTCAATTTCCTAGAGATCTCTGAGGAGTTCGTTATGTCTCAACTTCGTAGACTGAAATCTGCGAAGGCTGTGGATTTGGACCGCATACCGGCTCGCCTGTTAAAAGATTCTGCGGACATTGTAGCCAAGCCTGTGACGTTCATTATCAACACCTCGTTGCGTACTGCCCAAGTTCCCAGTGATTGGAAATCCGCGCGGGTCATTCCACTTTTTAAAAAGAGACAGGCTGATGAGATGGACAATTACCGCCCGATTTCCATTTTACCTGTTCTTTCCAAGGTCTTAGAACGGGCTGTACATATCCAACTGTACAAATATCTCCAGCAAAACAAGATCTTGAGCCCTTATCAGAGCGGGTTTCGGAAGCGTCACTCGACAGAATTCGCTGCTCTTAGTTTTCCTGATAATATTCATAGGAACATGGACCAAGGTCAATTAACTGGTGCTGTGTTTATTGACCTTCGCAAAGCTTTCGACACTGTGGATCATGCGGTACTTCTGAAAAAGCTTTCCAATTTGGGGATTTTGGATAAAGAGCATGGCTGGCTTACGGACTACCTCTCGAACCGCACCCAAGTTGTAGAGTTTCAAGGGGTGACTTCTACTCCATCTCTACTGGAGTGCCTCAAGGTTCTATCCTCGGACCACTTTTGTTTAATAATTCTACACATTAATGATTTACCGGAAGTAGTGTTCGAATGCAATATTCTGATGTACGCTGATGACACTGTTTTATACTGTTCATCCTCTTAAGCCTCTATCATTCAAGACAAGCTGAATGCCGAACTGTCTAAAATTGAACACTGGCTTTCTTTTAATAGTCTGTTTTTTAATGTAACAAAAACTGAAGCTATGCTTTTCGTAACCGCCCCTAGATTATATGCCGTTAACTCTTTTTCTATTACTTTAAATAACAATGTAATTAAGCGGGTTTTTTACTTCACTTATCTAGGTATAGTTTTCTATGACCGCCTTAGCTGGAACGAGCAAATAAAGTACTTAATTTCGAAGGCACGTAGGAATGCTCGGCAGGCTTCGTAGAAGCCTTACTAGAGAGAGTGCAAATGTAGTGTATTGTAGTCTAATTAGACCAATTTTAGAATACTGTTTAAGTGTGTGGGGCTGTTGCGGGGAAGGTCGCAAACATGACCTTGAAGGTTATCCCTCCAAAACCGGGCTGCTAGAACTGTGCGCAGTAAGCAGGCAATGGACGTTCTGAAATGGCCCACGTTGGAGGAGCGCCGTCGTAAATATGTTTTTAACTCGTTAAGAAGAGCCTGCAGGGTCACTGTCCCCAATATTTTAAACAATATTTTAAACGTAATAGTACAATCCATGTGCGCGCTACTCGACAAAGCAACCTTTTACATCCGCCTGCTGTGAGGACTGAGATCGCAAAAAGATCTTTTTTATTATTATGGTTGCACTCTTTT
>JAHPZR010017828.1:0-7500 GCA_019787425.1 Platygyra sinensis | reverse complement strand
TTACCATATATTTACATTGTTCTAAAAAAGGAAGGGACATGAAATTGCCAAAATCTCTCAGTGAAAAAAAAAAAATTACCCGATGAAAAATATCTGCAATAAGTCAGCTCTGGGCATGAGCGGAGAGGAACTAAGAGTGTTCCAGTGACTGCTAAACACTTAATTGCTCTCTATCTTGGTTATTACAAGTGGGAAGCGTGGTGGCCTCATCGTTAGCGTGCTCGACTCCGGAGCGAGCACTCCGGGTTCGAGCCCTGGCCGGCCGGGGACATTGTGTTGTGTTCTTGGGCAAGACACTTTACTCTCACGGTGCCTCTCTCCACCCAGGTGTATAAATGGGTAACGGCGAATTTAATGCTGGGGGTTATTCTGTGATGGACTGGCATCCCATCCAGGGGGGAGTAGAAATACTCCCAGTCGCTTCATGCTACAGAAACCGGGATAAGCTCCGGGCTGATGGGTCACTTGGCTTTGGTTATTACAGCAGTTGTGGATACATCTGTCTGTTGGTTAAAAGCTGGGTCCATCTTGGACTTGAGAAAAGTTTTTGTCCATTTCTGTCCTTTTGTTTACCTTTCATATAACCTACTTGACAATATTAATGCAGGAGATTACTAGTATATTTCAGATTTATTCAGAAGGGTGCTTTAATTTGAAAACAATTGTTTTTGGAACCACAATTGAATAATTGTTTTCAAATCGAATGGTACAAAAGCAGTTGGAACTTTTTAGAACATGTTTTTCTACATGAAGATAGTTTTCGTTTCTTTTGATAGTTAGAAGTTTTGTAACAATAATTTTTATGGTATATTATACCACAGAATGTAAAATTGCATTTTGTAGTAAATGGTGTGCATGTTAGGGGAGTTCACAGAGTTTGCGCACTTTTTAGTCTCCTATACAGACATCCTCTTGGCTCGTCACACAATATTTCCTTCCTAACGATTGCATGATGAGCCAAAAGAATGTCTGTATGAGAGGCTTTGCTGTTTTGGGATTTTCAAAATTCCATGACTTTCTATGACCCAGTCTAGTTTTCCATGAGCTACACAGACCCTGTAATCAATTGGAGTAGTCAATAACTCCCTAATATCCCTAGCAACACAAGAGCGTGACACTTTTTTTGCTGATTCTCTAACCAGGTTTTGACTCATCCTTTTTTTAACTCGTTAACTAGTTTATTCGTTAACTAATAAAGGATTCAAAAAAATATCACAGCTAAATTAGCAGTGATATTAAATTAGGGTTGATTATTAGGCGTCACAGTCTTTTTACAGGACAATTACTGCAATTCTTTCTCTTGTCTCTCCTATGGCTTTGGGAAAAATGCTCAGTGACTTTTGCGTGTTTTTGGTCACATTGCAAAATTGAAGCCAATAGGCCTTAAGCAACAAACGATCACATGGTACAAAATCCGCCATGCTGGAGGGCAAGCTCATTATTATTCCTGCAGTGAGGCATTAAAACAAAGGCCAGTCACGCTTGACTGGTTGAGGTCTCGTTGTTTGAAAGTCCCAGTGCGGGAATAATAATGAGCTTGCCCTCCAGCATGGAGGATTTTGTACCATGTGATTGTTTGTTGCAAAAGGCCTATTTGAGCCCAATCAAATCAAGACTGTGCGTGCTTTAAGAAGAATTCTAGGGAGTCTTTCAGGCATCCAACCTTGTAGGCTAGGGTGTCCAGACGTCAAGCTCGCTCGCCCACATGAAAAAGATAATCCAAAACTAATTAATTGATTAATCAATTAATTATAATTTAAATTATTTAATAGCAATTAATATGTGATAACCATTTGACACTCATATAAAAATGTCTTGCATTGTTTCTAGGGAATTTATCCTATTTACGAGTGCTGAAGATAACAGATTCACATATAATTTTTTGTAATACTGTTGTCCAAAGTCCACACACAAAAAAAATTTTACACGTTTTTTGAGATAAAGTGGTTGATATATGGAGAAAAATTAAGTCCTTTTCCCTATTTGCCCTCTATGCTTCTGACATTCTCCTTCAATTAGGGACTTTTCATGCACATTATACAAACCACAAGAACTAAGTAGACTTTTTGTTGATGCTATAGGAAGTAAACAGGCCGTACCACTATAAGTCAGAACGTACGCATCAAGCCAAGCCATTGAAAGACCGATGTTTTCAGGACTTCACAGATGAATTTAAACATTCTGTATTGAGCCATTTTGCCTTGTAAACTTCAATGCAACACAGGAAATCAAAAAGGAAAAGGAAAGACAAATTTTTGTTAGACTGCTTTCATCTCTAAGTTAAATCTCAAAAAAAGGACGTCGCTCTGCCGGGCGACTACCGCGGGCGCTGCTAGAGCACAGCCTTGTAAAGGCACGGAAATTACCAAAACGGGCAAAGGTATGAAACAAAACAAAACAATTCCCTCACTTTTTCATATTTTTATCCCTCCAGTTCCCAGAATTTTTCCGTTCATTTTTTTCTTTCATGTTACATGGGCAAGGTTATTCTATAACTTAATTTCCCTTGATGAGGATATCAATGGTGTCAATTGTTTAGCGTATGAAGAAATTGTTTTTGGTATCGTAGCCATATAAACAACAAAATATGAACTGACTAATGTATAAAAGAAGATCGAGTCTCTTAGGGCCGATTTACATGGTACGACTTTGACGCATACGACAAGCTTACAACAGGCCTACGACATGACTTAGGACCATTTACACGCGTACGACATTTTCACTTACAAAATTAAATGTGCAAAAGTACGGAGCGAAAAAGTTCCAACAAACGTAAACAAATATTTTAGCTGTCCTGCGCTTTGAAAAAACTTTCTAACGAGATGTTTTTTACTCTAATCCGTTCCGTACTTTACGAGAAATGACCCCATGTGAACCAGTCAACAACAACTTCGTCCGCCATTTTGAAGCAAGAAAACCTCTCCCTCGTCCCCTTCTCAGTAGAAATTTGTCACAAAATACGTATGTTCTGTAGATATCGGCTACGATTGTCGCAGCGTTTTAAAACATGTTTTAAAATCCTACGACAATTTTTTTGACGTTCACAACAGTCGTAAGTGAGTTGTAGGTTTGATTTACACGAAACAATTTATGTCGTAGGCCTGTCGTAAGCTTGTGCATGCGACAAAGTCGTACCGTGTAAATCGGCCATTAGCGACCTTAAGATCCAGAACGGGAGATAGGACGACGGCCGACCGGAAGTTGTTTTCCCATACGAAGCATGCGCATTAGAGTTTTCATGGTCGCGTGACCCCGTCGTGACTTCGTCGAGGACGGCAAAAACACCATTTTGACGTTGTGCTCTTTGTGTACTTTATTTTCGTTGGTTTTCTTCGAGATTTAGTCACTGTAAACTCGTAATGAGCTCTGCTCAGTTTGTCTCGGCCTCTTCCCCATCATGTTCAAAGGAAACAAGCAATAGAAAGCCAGTGTAAGTATTAAAATATTTTGTTGGCTTTTTCAGGTTTGTTGTTGGCTTTCTGTCGCGCAGATGTTGCGAGAAGTTTAGGTGTAATTTATCTTATCCTGTTATTTTTCTGCTCTCAACCATTGTTTATGCTTATATAAATACTACTTGCAGAGTCATTTTTGTTGAGTTTCTACTTGCTACTTTCATACGGAGTTTATACTTTTCGTGTATTCTGCGTGAAAGAGGAAAACAACTCCAAGCGACAAACTTCCCAATAGTGTTTTTCCTCCCTTTATTCTTTATAGAAAGACCATTTCTGTTGTGTTTCTGTGTTGTTTTCAATTGACTTGAATTGCTGAATAGCTGTCTCAACCCGGCATTAGTCAAACTTTTCGTTTCCCTCCCTAATGGCGTGCGGGACTTGAATTTTTCTTGTCGGTTTTCTATTGAACAACTGCACTTAAGTTTACTGGTGCCGATACTTTTATATAAATTTGGATATTTGCTTGTATACAACAAACCTCATCAGCATGACTTTTTCCCTCTGAGGGAAATAGCTCTGAGGACCTAGGTCTATTTCACACCAACTTTGGTGTGAAAAGGCCTCAGAGACACAGAGCTATCGAGCGTGAAAAAATGCATGATGATGAGGTTTGTTGTATACAAGCAAATATCCAAATTTATATAAAAGTATCGGCACCAGTAAAACTTAAGTGCAGTTTGTTCAATAGAAAACCGACAAGAAAAATTCAAGTCCCGCACGCCATTAGGGAGGGAAACGAAAAGTTTGACTAATGCCGGGTTGAGACAGCTATTCAGCAATTCAAGTCAATTGAAAACAACACAGAAACACAACAGAAATGGTCTTTCTATAAAGAATAAAGGGAGGAAAAACACTATTGGGAAGTTTGTCGCTTGGAGTTGTTTTCCTCTTTCACGCAGAATACACGAAAAGTATAAACTCCGTATGAAAGTAGCAAGTAGAAACTCAACAAAAATGACTCTGCAAGTAGTATTTATATAAGCATAAACAATGGTTGAGAGCAGAAAAATAACAGGATAAGATAAATTACACCTAAACTTCTCGCAACATCTGCGCGACAGAAAGCCAACAACAAACCTGAAAAGCCAACAAAATATTTTAATACTTACACTGGCTTTCTATTGCTTGTTTCCTTTGAACATGATGGGGAAGAGGCCGAGACAAACTGAGCAGAGCTCATTACGAGTTTACAGTGACTAAATCTCGAAGAAAACCAACGAAAATAAAGTACACAAAGAGCACAACGTCAAAATGGTGTTTTTGCCGTCCTCGACGAAGTCACGACGGGGTCACGCGACCATGAAAACTCTAATGCGCATGCTTCGTATGGGAAAACAACTTCCGGTCGGCCGTCGTCCTATCTCCCGTTCTGGATCTTAAGGTCGCTAATGGCCGATTTACACGGTACGACTTTGTCGCATGCACAAGCTTACGACAGGCCTACGACATAAATTGTTTCGTGTAAATCAAACCTACAACTCACTTACGACTGTTGTGAACGTCAAAAAAATTGTCGTAGGATTTTAAAACATGTTTTAAAACGCTGCGACAATCGTAGCCGATATCTACAGAACATACGTATTTTGTGACAAATTTCTACTGAGAAGGGGACGAGGGAGAGGTTTTCTTGCTTCAAAATGGCGGACGAAGTTGTTGTTGACTGGTTCACATGGGGTCATTTCTCGTAAAGTACGGAACGGATTAGAGTAAAAAACATCTCGTTAGAAAGTTTTTTCAAAGCGCAGGACAGCTAAAATATTTGTTTACGTTTGTTGGAACTTTTTCGCTCCGTACTTTTGCACATTTAATTTTGTAAGTGAAAATGTCGTACGCGTGTAAATGGTCCTAAGTCATGTCGTAGGCCTGTTGTAAGCTTGTCGTATGCGTCAAAGTCGTACCATGTAAATCGGCCCTAAGAGACTCGATCTTCTTTTATACATTAGTCAGTTCATATTTTGTTGTTTATATGGCTACGATACCAAAAACAATTTCTTCATACGCTAAACAATTGACACCATTGATATCCTCATCAAGGGAAATTAAGTTATAGAATAACCTTGCCCATGTAACATGAAAGAAAAAAATGAACGGAAAAATTCTGGGAACTGGAGGGATAAAAATATGAAAAAGTGAGGGAATTGTTTTGTTTTGTTTCATACCTTTGCCCGTTTTGGTAATTTCCGTGCCTTTACAAGGCTGTGCTCTAGCAGCGCCCGCGGTAGTCGCCCGGCAGAGCGACGTCCTTTTTTTGAGATTTAACTTAGAGATGAAAGCAGTCTAACAAAAATTTGTCTTTCCTTTTCCTTTTTGATTTCCTGTGTTGCATTGAAGTTTACAAGGCAAAATGGCTCAATACAGAATGTTTAAATTCATCTGTGAAGTCCTGAAAACATCGGTCTTTCAATGGCTTGGCTTGATGCGTACGTTCTGACTTATAGTGGTACGGCCTGTTTACTTCCTATAGCATCAACAAAAAGTCTACTTAGTTCTTGTGGTTTGTATAATGTGCATGAAAAGTCCCTAATTGAAGGAGAATGTCAGAAGCATAGAGGGCAAATAGGGAAAAGGACTTAATTTTTCTCCATATATCAACCACTTTATCTCAAAAAACGTGTAAAATTTTTTTTGTGTGTGGACTTTGGACAACAGTATTACAAAAAATTATATGTGAATCTGTTATCTTCAGCACTCGTAAATAGGATAAATTCCCTAGAAACAATGCAAGACATTTTTATATGAGTGTCAAATGGTTATCACATATTAATTGCTATTAAATAATTTAAATTATAATTAATTGATTAATCAATTAATTAGTTTTGGATTATCTTTTTCATGTGGGCGAGCGAGCTTGACGTCTGGACACCCTAGCCTACAAGGTTGGATGCCTGAAAGACTCCCTAGAATTCTTCTTAAAGCACGCACAGTCTTGATTTGATTGGGCTCAAATAGGCCTTTTGCAACAAACAATCACATGGTACAAAATCCTCCATGCTGGAGGGCAAGCTCATTATTATTCCCGCACTGGGACTTTCAAACAACGAGACCTCAACCAGTCAAGCGTGACTGGCCTTTGTTTTAATGCCTCACTGCAGGAATAATAATGAGCTTGCCCTCCAGCATGGCGGATTTTGTACCATGTGATCGTTTGTTGCTTAAGGCCTATTGGCTTCAATTTTGCAATGTGACCAAAAACACGCAAAAGTCACTGAGCATTTTTCCCAAAGCCATAGGAGAGACAAGAGAAAGAATTGCAGTAATTGTCCTGTAAAAAGACTGTGACGCCTAATAATCAACCCTAATTTAATATCACTGCTAATTTAGCTGTGATATTTTTTTGAATCCTTTATTAGTTAACGAATAAACTAGTTAACGAGTTAAAAAAAGGATGAGTCAAAACCTGGTTAGAGAATCAGCAAAAAAAGTGTTCACGCTCTTGTGTTGCTAGGGATATTAGGGAGTTATTGACTACTCCAATTGATTACAGGGTCTGTGTAGCTCATGGAAAACTAGACTGGGTCATAGAAAGTCATGGAATTTTGAAAATCCCAAAACAGCAAAGCCTCTCATACAGACATTCTTTTGGCTCATCATGCAATCGTTAGGAAGGAAATATTGTGTGACGAGCCAAGAGGATGTCTGTATAGGAGACTAAAAAGTGCGCAAAACTCTGTGAACTCCCCTAACATGCACACCATTTACTACAAAATGCAATTTTACATTCTGTGGTATAATATACCATAAAAATTATTGTTACAAAACTTCTAACTATCAAAAGAAACGAAAACTATCTTCATGTAGAAAAACATGTTCTAAAAAGTTCCAACTGCTTTTGTACCATTCGATTTGAAAACAATTATTCAATTGTGGTTCCAAAAACAATTGTTTTCAAATTAAAGCACCCTTCTGAATAAATCTGAAATATACTAGTAATCTCCTGCATTAATATTGTCAAGTAGGTTATATGAAAGGTAAACAAAAGGACAGAAATGGACAAAAACTTTTCTCAAGTCCAAGATGGACCCAGCTTTTAACCAACAGACAGATGTAT
>JAHPZR010017827.1:0-12923 GCA_019787425.1 Platygyra sinensis | reverse complement strand
TTTATAGATCACGTACCCATATGAAACTGAGACGATTCAAAGGGGTCAACTACCAAAATGTTGTTTTTTTTACCTATTGACAACTGAGGTGTAGTAACCAGGGGCCTCTTTCTCGAAGCTCCCGGTAATTATCGGGTCCGTTAAGATGTTTTGTTTTCCATTCCAGATGGGAGTTTCAAAAGGTTTGAAAATTATAAAGTAAAGTTATGAGCTAAAGAAAAAAATGGACTTCATCAGAGGTCAGAACACACCCCACTCTTCTTGAGGCTTAGATTTCAAAGTATGAGTTCGGGCCTGTTAAGTTACCGGGACTTTCGAGAAACGGGCCCCAGGGGTGGTAACAAAAATGTTTATTTAACAGTGTCTTTAATACAGCACACACTGGCAGAAACTGTCTATTTCTATCCATCAATACGAATTGAGCATTATACCCCCTCCAGCTGCTTCTATGTCCACTTAAAACGTCGTCTTAACTGGTAAAATCTACAGTGAGGTCCCCATTTCTTGAACCCTCATGTTTTTTGATAACTCCAAATACTAAATTCGTATTTTGAGAAGCCAGATTACTGTTCAATGTCTCCTTCTTTGAAGTCCCCCTCTCTTGCTTTGAAAGCAATAAACAGGGTGTAAATAAGATGGATTTTCCAGCTCGCCCTTTGGACAAGATGGAACCATTTCACGCAAGTCTGAAGGCTTTTCTCAGTAGTATTACGTAATAAGAAAGAAAAAACTTTCACTTGCCCAGTGGGCAAGTGATCCAATGGGCAAGTGGTGCATAACATCCACTAACCTGACAGGGATATCAACTAGCCGCAGGTTAGTGGAGATGCATTTCTTTGTACACTGAATAAAGATCTTTAGGAGACCCTTGATATAGGGCTGACCTCCGGGTTTCCTTTTTCTCAAAACTCTTTATTGCTTTGAAAGAAAGATGTCAACTTCAGAGGGCATTGCGTGTCAAGGTAGCTTTTAATTGGGTGAATTTTGAGTGGCTGGTGACGGTCGAGTTAATTAGCGTACTTCAAAATTTGTGTATTAAATTTCCATTAAAAAAACTATCGTGTAAGGACATGGAGATTAAAAAAAAAATCCTGCAGGGCTGGAAGAATAAAAAAAAATATCTAGCAGCCTAAAAATCCTGCAACCCCCCCCCCCCCCCATCAAAAATCAAATGGTCCGCCCCTAACCTAGGTTTGAATATGTATCTTCCGCCCCAAGGGGGGTGGGGGGAGGGGGTACTTGATATATTCTTGGGTGGGGAGGTGCGGCCCGGCCCCTCATACCCTGACCCTGTTTAAGACAAATATCGCTGATTTTCCTACCCTGTTTAAGACAGAATTCCGATTTTTGATACCCTGTTTAAGACATAGATTAAAACGGTTGCGGTTACAAATTATGTGGCCTTCTTGTTGAGTAATCAATGGAAATTTAATGTGCCTGGTATCAATGCCAAAGTAAACGGAAGTCAATAATAATTTACAAGAGCTTGTAAAAAATTTGCACTTTATCATCCAAGAAAAGATATCCCATTTAAGACAAAAATTGATAAACCGATACCCTGATTAAGACAAAAAATGACAAATTCGATACCCTGTTTAAGACAAAAATCCCGAAAAACATACCCTGGCTGGCCGCACGTCCCCATTAAGCTCTTATAAGGGATTACCCCCCCCCCCCCCCGGGACCTTCCGCAACTTTACTGTAAGCACATCATCATCATCATCATCATCATCATCAATCTTTATTTATCCACGAGATCATATCACTTTACATGGTCTTCCTAGGAATCGTGTTTAAAACTAGACTAAAATACTCTAAGGAACTATAATGTTTAAAATACAAAAACTTACATTATGAATGATAGGAGCTAAAATGAGTCAAGGTGTATTAGAAAAAATCTTTCCCATCAAATGAAGTTTTAAAAACATTTAAACTAGACAGTTTTCTAATCTCTGAGGGAATCTTGTTCCACAGAACAGATCCTCTGTAGTGGAGGCTCCCTTTTGCAGACTCAGTTCTGGGTCTGGGGACATAATAATTCATCTCAGAATTTCTGAGATTGTGTGAATGTACATTTGAGGTGTTGGTAAAGATCCGCCTCAGATACGCTGGGGAAAGATTATAATGGATTTTATACATTGTCACAGCCAGCTGTTTAAGTCTTACATATTCTAGCCTTTCCCAGCCAAGCTCATCCAACAAAACACTTGAGCGAACATCATAGTTAGAATAGGTGAGAATTCTAGCAGCCCTATTCTGCAGCTTTTGAAGTTTGTCTGCTAGTCCCTTATTGATATTACCCCATACGGCACTACAGTAATTAAAATATGGCATTACCAGTGCATTGTACATATTCACTCTAATATCAAATGGTATAAAATGACTTACATGCCTTAAAATAGCAATACCAGCGGATATTTTCTTTGAAATAGTATCAATGTGTGGGCACCAGTTCAAAGATTCATCAATTTGAACTCCAAGGGATTTATGTTTAATTACTCTTTCTATGGGTGTATTATTGACTTTGACTGTGAAGTCACTATTTATTTGGGATAACTTAAATTGCATGGCTCCCTATAAGCATGTATCTAGTCTTCTTAACATTTAAAGTTAATTTGTTTGCTGATAGCCATGACTGGATTAAATTCATATCATAATTCATTTTATGTTCAAGGACACATGGGTCCACAAGGATCCACACAATCACGAAATTATTAACGGTCCACAAGCTTTGCAGCAAGTACTAGATTGCACACAGAGGGCATCTTTTTATGATACTAATAAGTGAGAGTTGTTTTGAGCATCGTTGGAACTAGAATTGTGGTCTACAGCACGGCCGGTTTGCTTTTAATATCGCCGCCTACGTATCAGTGTAAAAAAAGCGGGCACATTTTGCTTTTCTTACACGTATCACTCCCAAATACAACATTTCACGGCCGATGGATTACTTTGTGTTCCTTAACGTACATTATGACTAAGATCTTCATTTATCAGTATCCAAGTTCAAAGCAATTCGTTAAAACATCACTAGTTTACATTTCGAAGGTTTATTTTCAGAATGTGTACTAATTTCCATATATGATCTTTTGCTGCCGACACGATCACGCTTTCTCTAGTTTCCTGAAAACACAGGTCATGGCAGCTTAGTTTGTCTTCAAAGTTTTAAATTCGTTACCTCTATATAAAAGACGAGCGTTTCTTAAATTTTTGCTGCTGTGGTAACTTGTAGGATGTAGTAGGGTCGATTTCCGCCGCTTTCTCGTGTCCAACCAGATAAAAGGTCACTGTGTATGTAGCACAATCTTGTCCCCGGCGAGGCGTCGGGTTTCCTCTAAGCGAAGCGACTCGAAGCCTAGAAGCGTTGTCGCTGCGATTCGTGCAGCAATACTCCGGATAATATTTTCAAAAGCCACTTTCTCTTGTTTTCATGTCTATTTTACTTTATGAGTGTAGCTATTGTTAAATGAGTGATCGCCATTTGATAAGTGTCCTGATCATTTCGGACTCGTTTGCTTGCTTACATAAAATATCCTGGAAATATCCAATTGAATAGACTGAAGGGCTTCAGGATCAACTCTCCGCCTCTTCAGGTTTAAGGCTACTGTTATTAACTGCTTCACAGCTCTGAGATGTCCTAGAGATGTTTTTCGGGGGCTTTGAACACTAATCTATTCTCCCATAAACACTCTATATTTTCAGTGAGACATCTGAGTAACGCAACCAGTGACGTCACTACGTTGTTTTGGCCGCGCCAAGATGGCCGCCAAGTTTAGGCTCACCCGGTCAACTTCAAACGGCTGAAGAAGCAGTTTGCACTTACCGTATGCGAAAAAAAAGGGTTGCAGTGTTTTCAGGTAAGGTTCAAACTTTATTATTAAGCAAAAATGTCACATGCGAAAATTCCGTTTCAGTAGCACTTTAATCGCTCTTGAAAGTAACGTGAACTTGCCTGATTTGGCAGCCTTTGAAGATGGTTGAGAGGTTGAATCGCTCATCGTGCCTTGTGAAGTTTGGCTGGTTTGGAATCATAGCACAGCCTGGCAGGGTTTAGTTTACTGCAATAAAGTCGAAGGGCATTAAATCCATCATTCTGGTAAGCTGTCTGTTACATTCTTCCAAGTTTTAATGGTAATTTTTTGAACAATTGACAGCCAAAACAGGGCAACCGATCGGCCGTGTAAATTTGATTTCAAACATTCGCAGTCTGTAGTGTATAGTGCAAGTTTAATTTTATTGTACATTGAGAATTTTATTGTATTATTAAAATGGAAAAATTACCTTCAAAAACGTTTGCTGCTTATTTTACTGCATATTTTGTTGTCTTCGCTTAAGCTCCCTCGGCGAGGTCGTCTAGCTCACTAACATCGAGGCATGCAAAGCGCTGTTATTCTTCTTTCTTTTGCGTTTTTTCCTCGGGCTCAGTGGGGAAGAGATGGTCGATTCCCAAATCAAAAATTGGAAAAAAATTTCTTTATTAAAATTCCTTAATATTTGTACATAAGAGTTAGACTAACGGCTTTGAAATGGTTTGAAATTGTGGCACGGGAGCATAGAAAGCGTGACGTCACAACCATGTTTGCATACTCTCATCTAAACACACCTATCGACCAATGAGACTGGGCGTACTGTCTTAAATAGTTTATAAATATATATAGCTCTTCTGATGGAGCATTTGATTGACAGCTTCAAGTTTAGCCTTAGCTTGTTGGTCATATGTTTATTCACAGCTACATAACATCATGATGCAATAACCGTCGGCTAAAACGGCGAACAACGGCGAGGTATGTCTATAGCAAAATTCAATACACAATAATTGATATCAAACAATCCAAATTTCACATGTATCAATCCAAAGCTGAATGGCAACAAGCCGATTCTAAAAATATTCATCGTGCAAACAGAGATCAAGCTATACGGCATCCTGTTGACAGGCATCATGCTAAAAGGCATCAAGTGAAAAGACATCAAGCAGAAAGGTACACGCGAAAGGCATTAAAGGCATAATGCAAAAAGGTATCACGCGAAAATGCATCACGCTAAAAGCAATCACGTCAAAAGTCATCAAGTAGAAATTTCAAAATTCTACTTGTATCTCTACACGTGGTCTCTCTCTTGGACCAGAATAAAGGAGTGGTGTAACTGCAGTACTGGATTCGTGTTCATCAGCGGTTTCATGAATATTGCCAGTGCCAGATGGCGACAAGTCTTAGATGTTCTTCGCATTGAAAAATGCTCGTCAAATATATGTTCTAAACGGAAAGAAATTCGATCGTTTTCGATTCCGTTCCGTTGCGTCGCTGTGGTAGGGGCCTGAAGATTCGACGACGGCGAGCGTCCATGACTGTGGTCGTGAACTGGGGGGGAATGGGGAGAGGTCGCCGCGGTAAGGCGCGAAAAATAACCTTAGGAACATTTATTTGTACGTGGACGGCTTCATAACAGGCTTTCGGTTTTTTTCGTGAAAATTTAATGGCATCCTTGAGAGACATAGGCAACTTTCTCCTCGAAAGTTTTGATGACGACGATATTTCCGAGGACGAATTTCTTCTCCTTTACGATGTAAACACCTCAAAAAACGCAGATTTCCCTTACGACTGCTATGGAGTGTTCGAACAATACACTGCTGAACCCTCTACTTCTTGAAAGCTATGCCCAGGCGAATTCAATTAAAAGGAAGTCCATTACACAATTTATTTAGTTTTATAGACGGAACAGTAAGCCCAATTTTGTTGACCTGATGAAAATCAGCGGGCCGTGCATAGTGGTCATAAGTGAGTGTATGGTCTTGAGTTCCAGTCTATTGTCTTTCTTACTGGTATGATAACCAACTTGTACGGCCCAGTAGGCAATTGGTTTAAGTTTAATTCGCTTTTTTTTTTTCTGGGAAGAAGGGGGGGGGGAGGGGGAGGGGGGGAGGGGTTGAACGTTATACTATTTATGTTATACCTATCCCCTGCGTGTCCATAGAGGCCTCTAGGTCCCTTATCATATTGCGAAAACAAAAGTTTGGCAATATGATAACCATATTTGTCATTATTTTCAAGTGTAGTTTAGTTCCTAACAAAGTGATCAAAATATCTGTAAAATTTGGGTTTAAGAGTTTGTTTTAAGTCTTTATACAACCTAAGGTAGAAAAACAAACAACAACGTGAAATATTAACTTGCCTTATAAAACCATTTAAGAGCTTCTGCTTGAGAGACCGGGGCAGACTTGGAAATGAGGGTCGGCCGATTTTGCTTAAAATTGGTACACAATCTTGCTATGTGGACTTATGTAATATTCCAAAGTTTCAGCTTCAATGAACTTTTTTTTAGCCGAGTTCTGGATATCAGCCCCTCAGGGGTCCCCAGCGGCTGATTTTCAGTGCAACTTTGGCCACTTTTCAATCTCTCTTTTAGCAACGTACAATTAATTTTAGACAAAAAGAAAACTATCTTTGTAATGCCCTATTATTAGCCTTTTATGGGTAAACAAATCAACTCATGAGAATTGTTCGTTAGCCAGTGGCTGTTATGTTAACTTGGGCCTATTTGTAGCATATGGGAAGCAACCTGAAATGGCGTGTTTTTCATACCTTATATTTTCCATACCCATGTTTTATATCGGGAATTCTTAATATCCCTGCAAAGTTCAGCCCTTGGTTTAGTAATATCAAGAAAAAAAATACTAAGGTTGAGACTTTTTTACCAAGAAAAATCTTACAAGAAGATGACTAACCTGGCCACTTCCGGTTAAAGTTTCAGCAAAGCGTGGCGGTAAAAATCAGCTTTTTAATTTCGATTAATACCTTTCTTCTTCTAAGTTATGATTTTAGAGACTCTGAAGCTAGATGTAACCGAAAAGACTTGCCATTAATTAGCAAATTTTCATGTGTTTTTTTTGGAACCGATCAGATTTTGGTCCGGCAACGGTACGGTTATAAACTACGCGGAAGTAGTCTTGAAAATTTATACGAATAATGGAGCGGCTGTGATCAAGAATATATTATATACCTAACAACCCATCTCTTGCCGGTTAATAACAATCTATTATTGCATCTTTTTGGTCTAAACTGCAATATAAAGTTTAAAGTTGAAGCTATTCTACCAAGAAAAAATCTTACAAGATGATGACTAACCTGGCCACTTCCGGTTAAAGTTTTAACAAAGCGTGGCGGTAAAAATCAGCTGTTTAATTTCGATTAATACCTTTCTTCTTCTCAGTTATGATTTTAGATACTCTGAAGCTAGATGTAACCGAGATGACTTGCAATTAATTAACAAATTTTCATGTGTTTTTTGGGACCGATCAGATTTTGGTCCGGCAACGATATCGTTTTAAATTACATAGAAGTAGTCTTGAAAATTATAGGGGTAATTGAGCGGCTGTGAACAAGGATATATTGTATACCTAACCACCCATATATTGCCGGTTAATAATAATCTACCATTGCATCTTTTTCGATCTAAACTGCAATCATGAATAACAAGCCTGTGGCTCCAAGTAATGAAGCACTAATTAAATGAGGAAATAAGCCAAACTTTGCAGTCTCATTTCGTAATACAATCCACCTATTTGGGACTTTCTTTCCGAAGGAAAACAGCTTAGCAGTCATTCTAAATGTAATCACAACATCTGTCGTGAGACTGCTTGAAAATCGCTTGGATTCTTTAGATTTCAAATACATGCAATTGTACTTAATTGCAGTCTCACTTTTCCAGTCTATATGTAAAGTGTCTGGATAAATTCTCTTGCTATAAATGCTTACCTGGCTTCAGGTTTAGAGGCATGTTTCTTTCCTATAATCTCTTGAAAGTGAAGCAACATTAAAAACCTTAGCTCAGCGATAATTATAAATTGGTCATGAGGGCATCTTTGCGGCGAGTAATGCAAATTCAGGTCGATTCTTGCGTACGTGACGGGGTCGCGATATGCCAACTTATCTGTAGTTTGCTGGCTTTGTTTGACTTGGAATTCAGTTTTTTTCGCCCAGATTCTGCTCCTTGATGCCTCTGAATATAATTGGTAGAGAACTTTTATGAGAACCTGAAGAACTATAAATGGATGTTATGTACAGAATATTTATGAATACCCAGTCCCCTTACGAATTATTATTGGGGATGTCTAAGATGGTCCGTTTTCCCCGCGAAGTTGCTGAATGTCCGACAAAATTGCTAGAAAATGTCTTACTAGAGCACTTTCCCTTTCTCTACCCCTTTATTGCTTTCTTAGGCAACGCAGTTCCATGGTGGTAAGCAGACTAATTCAGTGTGCTGTATACCAAAGATTGGACAGGGGAGGAGTGGATTTTCCTTCACTGCTTTGATAACTGGGGAAATAATGTATTTACATTCGGCGGAGCTAAACGCAGTGGCAGTGACAGAGAATGTAAATACTTTCCTATTGGTATGAGCGCACGTGAGCCGCTATGGCTTTAATTGACTCCATTGTTATGAGGTATATAAGGTTTTGACAGTTGTAATGTATTCATCTCAGCTCTCGAACTATCAACTTTTAAAATGCCGTCCGATGCTGATCTCGCACGAAGTATTTCCGAGCTCAAGGATGAGTTTCGTTCTGGTTTATCTTTCTTAAAGAGAGAACTTGCACAAGAACACGACGCTGCGCTGAAGAAGCTCAAGACTGCTACTGCTAGTGTTCCGAAATTTAAAAAGAAAGGCAACGAGAAGCAGTTCTTACTTAATTCTTAAGTTCTTGAACATGTCCATTCTGCTTCGACCGCCCTTCAGGCGTCTTCGCCTCAAGTTGAAAAGGCCTTGGAAGAGTTAAAGGAAGGTGAGAAGAAGCTCTCTCATCGTAATAAGCTCATTCTCATCGCCGATTCTTCAGAAGAGGGGTGGGAAGTCGTAAACGAGTACCAACGTCGGGACCTTGCTGACGACAGCGACGATGACAAGCGTATAAGGCAGGCTGAAGTAAGGGATTCACAGAAACGCCAGCGTGCTCAATTGGCGAAGAAAAGTTCGTCTTTCCGTCTTCAAAAGCCCTCCACTCCGCCGGTTCCCTCGCTGCCCTACGTCGTTTCTCGCTACGGCACTCCAGTCTCTCCTTCTTATCCTGCCACTTCTCTACCAGGGTCTAATTTTCGAATCCGTTCGGTGCTGTCCATTGGCCGAAGGCTCACCGTGGTTCGCGCGTTGGCAGTTACTTTGCTTGTGGTAGTTTTGGCCATTTCAGGAATCAGTGTCCCGCGCTTCAGGCGCAGTTGTCAGCTAGCCAACCTGAGAAGCGTACGTGATGGACTGGGATGTTGGTGCATTCGTCGAAGGCACAGATAAGTCATGGAACTTTGTTGAAGATGATTTTGACTTTTGTGAATGTGAACAGGGTCGTAGTTCTAGCATCGATGTAGCCGGCAGGCTAAAATCCCATATTCAGTTTTGGCGTTCTATAGGTGCCAGTCAATTTATTCTAGATGTTTTCGGGCATTGTTATCGTATTCCTTTTCACTCTATACCCCTGTTAGTTTTTCTAGTAATAATAAGTCAGCTTTAGCACATTCGGATTTTGTTAACGAAGCTACTTCCGAATTGTTGGTTACCAATCGCATTTTTGAAGCAAAGGTCCTGCCCCATAACGTCAACCCTCTTTCCGTTGCTGTTCAGTCATCTGGGAAAAAGAGGTTGATCTTGGATCTTAGGTTTGTCAATAGCATGTCTGGAAGCAAAAGGTCAAGTTTGAGGATCTTAAGGTTGCTTTAAATTATTTTGACAAGGGCTATTTTATGTTTTCATTTGATATTAAGAGCGGTTATCATCACGTGCTTATCTCCCCCCCCCCCCCCCCCCGCCCCCACCAGACATTTTTGGGTTTCTCCTGGTTGTATCAGGGTAAGGTCCGTTATTTTTGCTTTAGGGTTCTGCCTTTCGGCCTATGTTCAGCCCCTTTTGTTTTCACTAAGATTTTTAGGCCTCTCGTTGCCTACTGGAGGCGGGATGGTATTCACATTGTTGTTTGTCTTGATGATGGCTTAGGGGAGGGGCCTTCCTATCAGGTTGTTTAAGCTCATTCCACCAGGGTTAAGACTGATTTGGTTCGTTCTGGCTTTGTACCCAACCTCGAGAAATCTGTTTGGATTCCTACACCAGTC
The DNA here is from genome assembly GCA_019787425.1 of Platygyra sinensis. Classification (NCBI taxonomy): domain Eukaryota; kingdom Metazoa; phylum Cnidaria; class Anthozoa; order Scleractinia; family Merulinidae; genus Platygyra; species Platygyra sinensis. The sequence continues at coordinate 2,832 of JAHPZR010017827.1, read as the reverse complement.
CTTGATTGGTTGGGTTTCACCATTGATCTTTTTCAGGGTTTGCTTTTTATTCCGGGGACTAAGCTCAAGCGGGTGGTTTCTGATATTGATTCCCTTTTAGAGGCTAATTGTTGCACCGCTCTCGCTGGTCGTATTAATTCCTTTAATCTAGCTGTAGGTAATGTTACTACTTTGATGACAAAGTTTATTCATATGTCTATCGTCCTTCAGCCTAGTTGGGACTCTAGGTTTTCCTTGTCCGATTCTGTCAAAGAAGAGCTTTTTTTCTGGAAAGAGAACGTTCGGAGTTTGAATGGGAGGCCCATTGGGCGTCAAGTTTCAGGTTCTCGTTCCATTGTTTATTCAGATGCTAGTGATCTAGGGGTTGGCGGTGTTGTTAAAGACCACCAAGGTGTTATTTGTCATCTTCCGTGGACTGCTGATGAGATGTTTCGCGGCTCCACGTGGCGTGAGCTTAAGGCAGTCTCTATTTGTCTCTCTAGTTTTTCTGTATTTTTGTCAGGGCGCGCAGTTCAATGGTTCACGAATAACCGCAACATTCCGTCCATTATTCGCAACGGCAGTATGAAGCGGGATTTGCACGTGATTTCCCTCTCTATTTTTCAACTAGTTTTGCGATATGGTATTGATTTGCAGGTGGACTGGATTCCTAGGTCTCTCAATGAGCACGCGGATGCCATAAGAAGGATCGTTGATTTTGACGACTGGGGTGTTTTGTTTGAATTTTTCCACCATGTAGACAACATTTGGGGTCCACATTCCGTAGATCGTTTTGCTCATTCCCATAACCGCAAATCACCCAGATTTTTTTCCCGTTTCTGGAATCCTTACTCGAAGGGGGTGGATGCCTTTTGTTTTGACTGGGCGGGGGAGAATAACTCGCTAGTTCCCCCAGTGTCCCTTGTTCCTCGGGTTATTAGGCATTTACTTGTGTGTAAGTCTATGGGTACGCTTATTGTCCCGAAGTGGGTCTCAGCTCCTTTTTGGCCCATGCTCTTTGGTCCCCATTCTCCCTTTTCCGTCTGCGTTAAAGAGACCATTGTTTTTACCAATGTTTCTTATATTTTCGTTCCGGGCTCTACAGAGTCGATTTGTGATGGCTCTAAATTTAAGTCTCATGTATTAGCCGTCCGTTTCTCGGCTTGCTAGATTTGTGTTTCTAGGCTTAGTTTCCTTCCACAGTTACGTGTAGTTACCCTGTTTAGTCTACATTAAAGTGTGTTTATTATTTTGAGTGATTTGTTCTGCTTTTTCTTTTGACTCGGTGGCATGTATGCGGGTCTCGGTGACCTTGTTTTTGTACCTTCACTGTCCCCGACGGGTCGTACTGTTACATTCTTGCGTGACCTCGGTCAGTTTTTAATACTCCCAGGTTCCCCATGTATATGGTCGCGTGCGCCTCGGTGGCCACTCTTTTGTTCTCTTAAGTACCTGTGTGATAGTGGTATCTTTATATTACCCGTTTTTTCCTTTTATCGCTCCTTTTTTCTCGTTCATCTTCCTTTTTAAGTCCTTACATTGAATCCATATGGTCTTCTTTTTCTTTTGTATTTTCAGATGTTTTTGCTAGCCCTATGTGGGCTGAGCTTAACGATGTCAAAGCTCACTCCCTACGCTGCTTAGCGGAAAAGCTACCGGAGATAGTCCTTGGTTCCAGGGCGGATTCCACTACTCTCACTTACCTCAACGGTTTTAAGCGATGGCGTGTTTGGGCTAACAGATTTCCCGAGGTCATAGTGCTGCCTGCCACTCCGGTTTATGTTTCTTTATACCTGCTCTGTATTCTTCAGGCTTCTACTTCTCCTGCGCCGGTCCAGAACGCCTTCTACAGCATTCACTAGGCTCATGATATTGCTGGTTTCGATTCTCCTACCAATCATACACTTCCCCAGAAGGTCCTGGAGTCCGCTAAGAGAAGGCTATCACACGTTACTTCCAAAAAGCTCCCCATGACACTCGAAATTTTACAAAAGTTGTTTCAGAGTCTCGACGGATCTTTGGTGGACACAAGATTCATGGCCATGGCGTTATTGGCTTTTGCGGGGTTCTTAAGATTTCATGAATTGGCTAATCTGAAACTTAAGGATTTGGCTCTGCATGACACTCATTTTGAACTTTTTATAGAAAGCAGTAAAACTGATCAATATCGCGAGGGTGCTATTGTTCCCATTGTCAAGTCTGGTACGGATCTTTGCCCTTGGGGTAATTTAGAGAAGTATTTATCGCAAGCCAAACTCACGCTTCCGACATCTTCCCAAGGTGGGGACGACTATTTGTTCGGCAATATTCAAACAAAGTCTGGCTCTCAGTTCATCCGCCCAGGCTCCAAACTTTCTTATACAAGATGCAGAGAAGTACTATTGAAGAAGATTGCTGACGCAGGCTTAAATCCTAAGTCTTACTCTTGGCACAGCTTCAGAAGTGGCGGTGCATCTGCCGCCGCTAATGGTGGCATTTCTGATAGGATGTTTAAGCGCCACGGCAGATGGCGTTCGGAAAACGCTAAGGATGGCTACGTTGCAGATTCGTTAGAGAGCCGATTAGCGGTCTCTATGTCTCTTGGACTGTAATTTTTTCCCGTTCTTTGTTTTCTCAGCCGCTCCTTAGTTCGAGCTGCACACCCATTCCCGTCTCTTAGTCGTGAATATAAATAGGAAATGTATTTACATTCGGCGGAGCTAAACGCAGTGGCAGTGACAGAGAATGTAAATACGTTCCTATTGGTATGAGCGCACGTGAGCCACTATGGCGTTAATTGACTCCATTGTTATGAGGTATATAAGGTTTTGACAGTTGTAATGTATTCATCTCAGCTCTCGAACTATCAACTTT
>JAHPZR010017826.1:22500-40661 GCA_019787425.1 Platygyra sinensis | reverse complement strand
ACTTAACTTAGATGCTCTTCAAAGGTGATCGGACTGCTGTTAGAATATTTTCACTGGCATCTTGACATTTATTATGTTATAATGTTCTATAATGGGGTTTGACAGTAACATACGCTAGATCCCGAGGGCTGCACAGTCCTGATGTATCCCTGACCCTACCGCCACAAATTGTGTTTTTTGTTTAATTATTTCGCATGAATACTCTAGGAAAGGTTTACATAAGATCATGCTTCATTTTCTTTCAAAGCTGTGCCGGAAAAAAGAGCGCCTAACTGTAGTGTCCCTGCTTCCTTGAGGCATAGTTATCTTCACCTAGAAGAGTTTTTAGGTAATGATTTACAGCTGAAGGAACACTGTAAGTTTATTTACACCAGTTTCTGTTACTCTATAAGGGGGTTTGACAACAACATAATGAAAGAAACTTTCTAGGTCGCTTCTAGATCCCGAGGTTACGCCAAGGACGTCTTGTGGTGGAGTGCCTCCCAGTCGTACGAATCCTGACCCTTTCTCTTTAGACCATTTCCCCGCGCCTTTCTACAGACCTGACCACTAAAATTCATTCCGGTTTTTAAAACTGGCAGTTTCCGTATCACCCTGAATTACGTTTTTTGTTTACTTATTTTTCCGGTTTATCCCTTACTTACAATGCGCTTCTTTGATTTCTCTCAAATACGCATAACCTAGAATCCAAACGTCGTACCCTTGGGGTGGCACATATTTATAAAGCCTTAATAGAGGAGTCCTTCCCAGATTGTAGCCTGAGGTTGCCGATCATGCTTGTCTTTTATCAAAACACAGACACTTCAACGAAATAAACGAAACTTAGTTATCATTTAATTGCTTTTTTTCCAACAAGACACATGAGTTCACAAATTTGACGCAACCAAAGAAAACGATTGTCCCAACTGAATCCTTGTTTAGTAAAAGATATCGAAGATGTATTTCTTGTTTCACAGACGCTACTTCTCAGCAAGGATGCATTGTTAAAGTTTACAACAGGCCACGTGATTGACCTTATATCAAACGATGTTCAGCGATTGGAAGAAGACACTGTGATGCGGTTTTTCGACTCATTATCCTCGTGCGTTGTCCTGCTGGTGTTAGCTCCTTTACTCGTGTATGTGATTGGCTGGCAATCTCTTATGGGAGTCTTTTTCCTGTGTTTTCTTCTGCCGTATATCGCTGGGTTCTCCCATATTAGTGCCTCACTGCGAGTGCACACAGCAGCGGTGTCCGACCAGCGCATCTCCTTGATGAACCAGGTGGTTTCTGGGATTCGTGCCATCAAAACACGTGCGTGGGAGGACGAATATCGAACAAAAATTAAATACACTCGAAGGTAAATGGAAAACAAATATGTAGCTGAAGTTTTGACTCAGTGTCTGAATGGGCTTCAAACAGATAGCTGAGAATAGGGTCAATCAGTTAAGAAATAACACGTTCTTGACTGATAGCCGATTGGAGATCTGCATATTTAACTCTTGTAACCCAGAAATTGTCAAAATTTATATGATGACTTAGATTATTGTACCCCGACCCATCCAGATCCTCGACTCAGTGAACCTACATGTGCAATTATTTAGTTCACTGTAATTGTACGTTTAGTTACAATTCATCGTCTTCTATTGCCAAACCGCGAGTTTGGGTAACATCAACGTTCAGGTGAATTAATCTACATGACACGAGCATGGGACAAAGAAAAATCTGAGTCCCCTACAGGAATCGAACCCATGACCTCCCGAACACCGGCCGGGCGCTCTATCCACTGAGCTACGAGAACTCATGGAGAGCAAGGTCATTTTTAACTGAGTTCATATGTGACAGCCTTTGTCCCATGCTCCTGTCATGTAGATTAATTCACCTTTCACAATTATTACCGAGCACAAAAATTCACCATCTTTATTCACTTATCATCAGTTAACGTTCACTTTCGCGATAGCGCATATTATTGGGTCAAAGACTAAGAACTTCAATCCCTTCTAAAGAGAATCTTCTGCACTGTTGTTCTTCGTAATATCTACTAAAACAGTGGTAATGCCCACCATCACTCCTAAGGCATTGTTGACCATTCGCTCATGTAAATCTTCGCCAGAAGAGAATATAACGAAAATTAAAAATACAGCGCTCCTGTCCTTATTAATAATACTTCCCGCTTGTAGTGTTGTTAAGTGATATATTCTCATAGGTCTTCTTTGGTTTGTTTTCAGAAGTGAAATTAACATCATCCGTAAGAAAAGTGCCATTCTCTCAGGAGTTCTTTCCCTGAGAGACAGTTCGATATCAGTAGCGACGCTCTTGTCTGTCGTTACTCTTGTGCTTACTGGTCAACCCATCACACCTGTTAATGTCTATATGCTGATAGGTTTTATGGATATCGCAAGAACAGTAACATGCCGTCACCTGTCCTCTGCGTTGCTACAAACATACGACGCTAATGCGTCGCTGGCACGAATAGAGGAGTTCCTTCTTTTAGAAAATACCCCGGCCATCTCACCTGATCGAAGAAGGAAAGACACCAGTAACACACAGAGTAGTTCAAGCAAAGCCACGAATAGTCAGTCAGATCCGGAAAAGCAAAAGGAAGAAGTATTTAATTTTCACCACTCAGTACAAAATCAAGAAAACCACAGTGCTTTGACTGTGTCGAATCTCTCGTACAGACATATCGAGAGAGATGAGGAATTTATTTTACAGGATATCCAGTTTTCCACAGCATCGCAAAGTCTAACAGTCATCACCGGACCAGTAGGCAGTGGAAAATCTACTCTTCTCTCAGCGATTGCTGGCGAGATCTCTGACGTTAGCGGAACAGTAAAATTGCCAGGGACCTTAGTTTATGTTCCCCAGACACCTTGGATCTTCTCTGGAACTGTAAGAGAAAACATATTGTTTGGTCAGCCATACGATGAACCAAAGTACAAAAGAGTAATAGAGGCATGCGCCCTCAAAGAAGACATCCAACGGTTTCCTGACTATGACCTAACAGTTGTTGGAGAGCGTGGTGAAGTGCTGAGTGGAGGTCAGAAGGCGAGAGTTGGTTTAGCACGTGCAGTTTACGCTGACGCAGACCTCTACTTGCTTGACGATCCTCTTAGTGCTGTAGACTTTAAAGTTGGACAACATATCTTTGAAACATGTATCAAGGACCTACTGAGCGACAAAATGCGAGTGTTGACATCTCATCAAGAACAGCACATGAAAGAAGCTGATCAAGTGATTGTGCTGTACAAGGGCCGCGTGTTGGAAAAGGGAAGTTTCACTAAACTACAAGAGAAAGGTATTCTCAACACAACTGTTGACCCGCTTTATCAGACAGTTGGGAACGATGGAGAGCTAACTAAGAACGTTGATCGGGAGATTGAACAGAAAAACAAAGCTGTTGATGGCCGTGAAACAATGGCGCCACTATCCAATGAAGCTAGGGGTCTGGAAATATCAAAAGAAGATCGTTCCATCGGAGTGGTTTCATCAAAACTTTATTGGAACTACTTTAGAAGCGGAGTACATTGGTCAATAATCTGTGCAGTAATTTTTTTGATCTTCATTGTACAAGGTAAGAGTCAATATTATTGTCACTGGTCGTTCTTGCGTAACAATCTTACACAAAAGATGGTGGCTGTACACTGGATAGCGGCTGTACAAGGAAAGCAGATTTGGATCAATATCAGTATCTGGGCAACTGCGCACCTACCCATCCCCTAACCCAACATGTTATAACTAAGTTAATAAGTTAGTGTTACATGTTGGGTTAGGGGATGGGTAGGTGCGCAGTTGCCCAGATACTGATATTGATCCAAATCTGCTTTCCTTGTACAGCCGCTATCCAGTGTACAGCCACCATCTTTTGTGTAAGATTGTTACGCAAGAACGACCAGTGACAATAATATTGACTCTTACCTTGTACAATGAAGATCAAAAAAATTACTGCACAGATTATTGACCAATGTACTCCGCTTCTAAAGTAGTTCCAATAAAGTTTTGATGAAACCACTCCGATGGAACGATCTTCTTTTGATATTTCCAGACCCCTAGCTTCATTGGATAGTGGCGCCATTGTTTCACGGCCATCAACACCTTTGTTTTTCTGTTCAATCTCCCGATCAACGTTCTTAGTTAGCTCTCCATCGTTCCCAACTGTCTGATAAAGCGGGTCAACAGTTGTGTTGAGAATACCTTTCTCTTGTAGTTTAGTGAAACTTCCCTTTTCCAACACGCGGCCTTGTACAGCACAATCACTTGATCAGCTTCTTTCATGTGCTGTTCTTGATGAGATGTTAACACTCGCATTTTGTCGCTCAGTAGGTCCTTGATACATGTTTCAAAGATATGTTGTCCAACTTTAAAGTCTACAGCACTAAGAGGATCGTCAAGCAAGTAGAGGTCTGCGTCAGCGTAAACTGCACGTGCTAAACCAACTCTCGCCTTCTGACCTCCACTCAGCACTTCACCACGCTCTCCAACAACTGTTAGGTCATAGTCAGGAAACCGTTGGATGTCTTCTCTGAGGGCGCATGCCTCTATTACTCTTTTGTACTTTGGTTCATCGTATGGCTGACCAAACAATATGTTTTCTCTTACAGTTCCAGAGAAGATCCAAGGTGTCTGGGGAACATAAACTAAGGTCCCTGGCAATTTTACTGTTCCGCTAACGTCAGAGATCTCGCCAGCAATCGCTGAGAGAAGAGTAGATTTTCCACTGCCTACTGGTCCGGTGATGACTGTTAGACTTTGCGATGCTGTGGAAAACTGGATATCCTGTAAAATAAATTCCTCATCTCTCTCGATATGTCTGTACGAGAGATTCGACACAGTCAAAGCACTGTGGTTTTCTTGATTTTGTACTGAGTGGTGAAAATTAAATACTTCTTCCTTTTGCTTTTCCGGATCTGACTGACTATTCGTGGCTTTGCTTGAACTACTCTGTGTGTTACTGCTGTCTTTCCTTCTTCGATCAGGTGAGATGGCCGGGGTATTTTCTAAAAGAAGGAACTCCTCTATTCGTGCCAGCGACGCATTAGCGTCGTATGTTTGTAGCAACGCAGAGGACAGGTGACGGCATGTTACTGTTCTTGCGATATCCATAAAACCTATCAGCATATAGACATTAACAGGTGTGATGGGTTGACCAGTAAGCACAAGAGTAACGACAGACAAGAGCGTCGCTACTGATATCGAACTGTCTCTCAGGGAAAGAACTCCTGAGAGAATGGCACTTTTCTTACGGATGATGTTAATTTCACTTCTGAAAACAAACCAAAGAAGACCTATGAGAATATATCACTTAACAACACTACAAGCGGGAAGTATTATTAATAAGGACAGGAGCGCTGTATTTTTAATTTTCGTTATATTCTCTTCTGGCGAAGATTTACATGAGCGAATGGTCAACAATGCCTTAGGAGTGATGGTGGGCATTACCACTGTTTTAGTAGATATTACGAAGAACAACAGTGCAGAAGATTCTCTTTAGAAGGGATTGAAGTTCTTAGTCTTTGACCCAATAATATGCGCTATCGCGAAAGTGAACGTTAACTGATGATAAGTGAATAAAGATGGTGAATTTTTGTGCTCGGTAATAATTGTGAAAGGTGAATTAATCTACATGACAGGAGCATGGGACAAAGGCTGTCACATATGAACTCAGTTAAAAATGACCTTGCTCTCCATGAGTTCTCGTAGCTCAGTGGATAGAGCGCCCGGCCGGTGTTCGGGAGGTCATGGGTTCGATTCCTGTAGGGGACTCAGATTTTTCTTTGTCCCATGCTCGTGTCATGTAGATTAATTCACCTGAACGTTGATGTTACCCAAACTCGCGGTTTGGCAATAGAAGACGATGAATTGTAACTAAACGTACAATTACAGTGAACTAAATAATTGCACATGTAGGTTCACTGAGTCGAGGATCTGGATGGGTCGGGGTACAATAATCTAAGTCATCATATAAATTTTGACAATTTCTGGGTTACAAGAGTTAAATATGCAGATCTCCAATCGGCTATCAGTCAAGAACGTGTTATTTCTTAACTGATTGACCCTATTCTCAGCTATCTGTTTGAAGCCCATTCAGACACTGAGTCAAAACTTCAGCTACATATTTGTTTTCCATTTACCTTCGAGTGTATTTAATTTTTGTTCGATATTCGTCCTCCCACGCACGTGTTTTGATGGCACGAATCCCAGAAACCACCTGGTTCATCAAGGAGATGCGCTGGTCGGACACCGCTGCTGTGTGCACTCGCAGTGAGGCACTAATATGGGAGAACCCAGCGATATACGGCAGAAGAAAACACAGGAAAAAGACTCCCATAAGAGATTGCCAGCCAATCACATACACGAGTAAAGGAGCTAACACCAGCAGGACAACGCACGAGGATAATGAGTCGAAAAACCGCATCACAGTGTCTTCTTCCAATCGCTGAACATCGTTTGATATAAGGTCAATCACGTGGCCTGTTGTAAACTTTAACAATGCATCCTTGCTGAGAAGTAGCGTCTGTGAAACAAGAAATACATCTTCGATATCTTTTACTAAACAAGGATTCAGTTGGGACAATCGTTTTCTTTGGTTGCGTCAAATTTGTGAACTCATGTGTCTTGTTGGAAAAAAAGCAATTAAATGATAACTAAGTTTCGTTTATTTCGTTGAAGTGTCTGTGTTTTGATAAAAGACAAGCATGATCGGCAACCTCAGGCTACAATCTGGGAAGGACTCCTCTATTAAGGCTTTATAAATATGTGCCACCCCAAGGGTACGACGTTTGGATTCTAGGTTATGCGTATTTGAGAGAAATCAAAGAAGCGCATTGTAAGTAAGGGATAAACCGGAAAAATAAGTAAACAAAAAACGTAATTCAGGGTGATACGGAAACTGCCAGTTTTAAAAACCGGAATGAATTTTAGTGGTCAGGTCTGTAGAAAGGCGCGGGGAAATGGTCTAAAGAGAAAGGGTCAGGATTCGTACGACTGGGAGGCACTCCACCACAAGACGTCCTTGGCGTAACCTCGGGATCTAGAAGCGACCTAGAAAGTTTCTTTCATTATGTTGTTGTCAAACCCCCTTATAGAGTAACAGAAACTGGTGTAAATAAACTTACAGTGTTCCTTCAGCTGTAAATCATTACCTAAAAACTCTTCTAGGTGAAGATAACTATGCCTCAAGGAAGCAGGGACACTACAGTTAGGCGCTCTTTTTTCCGGCACAGCTTTGAAAGAAAATGAAGCATGATCTTATGTAAACCTCTCTTAGAGTGCCTTCGGGAAATGGGATCTATGCCTCTGCTTGTGTTCTTTTTCTAATCAACGATTAGGCGCTCTTTTTCCCTCAGTACCGGGAACGAAAAGAAAGCATGATCGCGCTTAAATTTTGAACTTACCTTGTGGTAAATTAGACCTTTTAAGGCGCAGCTAATTTTGATACCCAACACCTCACATCTGTAGTCATGGTGGTGCATACTAAGAGGTCCGATGACAGAATTAATACACAAAGCAAGTGTACAAACATGGAGAAGATTATCCTTCTTTGGCTCTGCTGACATCAGTATGGAAATAAAATATCCCAATAACAATGGTTGGAGAAGTTGAGAAATTGAATACAAAGCCTTCGTGAATCCAATAATCATGACATCCTTTACCGAGATCAACTTTATGACGCTTCTCCAAAGTTTAGGCCTTTTGTTATTTCTGTTACACTTTGTTTTTTCTTTGTTCCAGTTTGCTTGAAGCTGATCGGTCAGAAAAGATGCAGAGTTCTCTTTTGAAAGCGGTAAAAAATCATTCTCATCTAATGGCCGTTCACTGCCTATCTTGAAGATACTATTCATCCATTGAAAGAAAAGAAGAGACAGGAAGCTGACTCTTTCTTTATCTTCACTGGCAGATATCTTGTTGTATCCATTCCTTGCCATAACTGTTAATCTGAAGACTAACAAAGATCAACATTTAGAGATCACAGTTGAATTCTGACAACAAACAAGTTTGACTCAGTTGTTAAGAGTTTAGTTATTTAAAATGCTGCAATTTTTATTTGCTTGGCTAGCCGTACAATCAGACTTCAGAAAATCTTGTCGACTAAAGCTACAAGCCCCTAGTGCTCAGCCGTATCAAGACGTCGACATCAAATTACCTCAAGAAACTAAATAGACTATCTAGTCAGGTCAAGTTTATAGCGGAGCTTCTTTGAGTTTATAGTGGAGGTTTCTTTGTCGCGTGATTTTCCGTACGGCAAGCCCTATACCTTGACAAATAAGAGAGTAGCATAGGCGTACGGGCCGGGGGAGCGAGGGGGGCTGCAGGTCCCCCAGTCTCAGGTATTTTTGAAATTTTTCGGGCAAAACGTTGATGATTCGGGCAAAAGTTCTCGGGAGCAAACATTCTAAAAGGTGGTCAAGGCCAGGCTTGGAGGTTATTTTCACTGACGTTTGTCTGGTCAAAACGTAGTTAAGGTCAAGGTATTCTGTTCTGGAAAAGCCGTGTGTCAATTAAATGTGTATCGTGGAAATCCAGGAGAGCAAACATTCTAAAAGGTAGTCAAGGCCAGGCTTGGAGGTTATTTTCACTGACGTTTGTCTGGTCAAAACGTAGTTAGGTCGAGGTATTCTGTTCTGAAAAAGCCGTATGTCAATTAAAAATGTGTATCGTAGAAATCCAGGAGATGGATGTTATTTCCATCAAGAAAGCAATGACAAAAGGATAAAAGAAATGACGACTAAGATGAGCTCCTGCCAAGACTTTTGATTCTGTTTAAAATTTTCCTGAACTTTTCATACAACTTCAATTAACTTTTTTTTTATAAGTTTCTGATTTTTCCAGGCTGTCGATTGAAGTCATAGGCTAGGAGTATGCAATGTTTCAAAATAACTACAGTGAAGTTCCGATTTCCCGAACCCCCCGGCATTATTTCGATCCTCCGGATAACTTGAACCAAAAGTCGTTTACCCTCCTCAGTCAAACACTGTAATCATTTACCCCCGATTTATCGGACTATTCGATGTTTTAAAAAGCAATTTTCGTTTCCTTTGGAGGTTCCAAAAATCGGGATTCCGCTGTGTTTTCGGAATGATAATAGTTTTATTAGACGCGAGAATTGGGAAAGTTTTTGTTTTACTGCGATTTGAGTGCGTGTGTACAACAACTCACGCTCTTCGGCATTGTGTAATTTTTTCGGGCAATATAAGGTCACCGCCCCCGCCCCCCTCCCCCCCAAGTCTGAAGGTGCCCGTACGCCTATGGAGAGTAGCAACATTACCATACGTACATATTTGATATTGGACATCTATGCTATTTTATTGACGGCTTTCAAAACAAAGTATCCGATGACAAATATTACGTGGTTATATCGTGGGTTCAAGTTTAGAGCTCATGCGGGAGTTTTTTTAAGTTGACCGTTGACCGGATACTGGCTTTTGACTGGATAGCTGACTCAATACAAGTTATTGTTCTGGGGGTGATGGAGGGAGTACGTGCAAAGGCAAAATTTCTGCCCAAAATTAACCCCTGGCGAGACTTTACTTGCGACATATGCCTTGAACGAGTCTGATATATTCAGTACGTAACTCATACAATCTTGTAAAAATCCTGAACGCTTATTGGGTACAGTTTGTAAAACTTTGTCTGGATAAAACAGTGCCGGAAACCATACACACGCTGAACATTACTTGCTCACAATTGATCATTTTTTTTTTAGTTTCTGAACCAATCAGGAGCTCCGCTTTTAGGCCTGGCTAAATCTATATATTAATTCATTACAATTCAACTAAAATTTCACACGGTTTTGTCTGAAAAAAAAACCCAGTTCCTGCATTCCGTAGTGCTGAAGTGTAGTTAACAAATAGATTCCATGTTGCCGTGCGTCTGTTCAGTAATAGATCTCTGATGACGTCAAAATGTGGTAAGAACAAAAAAGTGGCACACGAGGCGTAGCCGAGTGTGTCACTGATGTTCTTACCACATTTTGACGTCTTCTGTGATCTATTACTGAACAGACGCACGGCAACATGGAATCTATTTGTTTTATCAGAAGCTTTTGGTTTTATATAATAACGAAATTAAGCCTTTTTCATTTCAAAATATTTCAACATAACGCGAAAGCCGGCCTGCCCGCCTTTGCCCACTTTGGCGAAGGCGAAAAAAAGCCATTTGACGTTATCTACTATCTATAAAAAATGAAGCAATTTCATTGGTTACTGTGCGTAGCAAAGAATTGTGATTGGTCGAGGAAAATCACGCTACTGTCAAACCTGACTCGAGCGTGGGATGAAAACTTACAGCGAAAGTAGAATTGAACTGCAAAGTTTAAAAATCTTGAAGAAAATGCTTGTAAAATCAAGTCAGTTTTTGTTATCAAAGCAGCCCTGTGAGCCGAAAAGCTTGGACGTTGCCTTGAAAATTGCAGGAGTAGAAAAAATACCCTCGGAAAACTTGTGCTTGCGCTCAACTTAAAGGCCATTTGATTCGAGTCTTAAATGAAAGGAGCGTAAATGACGGTGGGGATTTTTGTCTTCTGTGGTTGATGATGATTCTCAAATCAGTTTGATATAGTGTGGGAGACACATTTCAGCTGCGATACTGTCGGCCGTGAGCTGTGGTTAGTTATACTTCACTCGCTGTTGTGCCCTGAAATGGACAGAAACATTCGCCTTGGAAAGCAAGGTTATGAGTTTATTTTATCGTTTTGATGTTTCATTCCTGACTCAATCAGTGTGTCAACAGTTGTTGAGATAAATTCGAGATAAAGCAATGGTTCTCGGCTTACCAAGACCAAGTTTGTGCGTGGTTTAGTCTCGCTCGACTGCCGACTGAGACTGCTCGAAAATTTTTTCTGGATCATTTTCTGAAAGAAACGGCTTTATTGTTCTTCTTCTGGCTTCTAAAACTTTTTTGTACCTTATCTTTTGCCCAATCCCGTAAAATATTACCCTAATTCTAAAAACTTTCCGCCATTTTAAAACGGCAGAGGGAAAAACTTTGTAATGATGACGTCAATCGTGCATCTGTCCTCAAATAGATCATAGGCAAGAACCAATCAAAATGCGAGAATAACTTGGGTTATTATATAATGTAAATTAGAAACTTTCTTGTCCTGGTTGACGCTCATCTACAGTTTCGGTAAAGCCCATCCGCAAAGCTCGCATTGCCAACAAAGTTTCAAGAGATCTTCAAGGAATTTAAAGGAACACTGTCACGGGAGTCTTGCTGTTTTCAGCTTCATTCGTTGCTGAAATCTTTACCTGGTACCTCTACTCGTTCCCAAAATGCTCAAATGGACTAAAAGAAACATATCAAACGAATGATGGCTCAGAGAGCAAACCATAATGAATTTCTGGCAATATTTTCAAGGAATGGCTCTAGAATTTGAAAAAAACTGGCTAGTTTTTTCAAATTTCAATCCATTTCCATCCTTGCCATGCTAAGTGCTAGGCGGCAATAAATGGTTTCGGTGTAGTGATTAAGTCCTAGATAACAAAACTGCATCATTAATTTTGGGCTTCCATTGATGCAGGAACATATTTCGGCATTGTAAAATGACGCTAAAATACCGTGACAGTGCCCCTTTAAGACAACCTCGTTCCCAGGGCCTTTTCCCTGGCTTGGGGGCGGGGCGGGAAAAGGCCCTGGCATCGGCTGGTCACGTGCTCACTTTAAACCTTGAAATGCTGGGTGTAATAAATTAGCGAGTTTGCATAATCAAAAGTGCCAAAATCACGATGGCGGAGAAACTGTCTGTGCTTTTCGACTTGGATCTGCTTTTAAACGTTGAAACTTTACGTCGTTTTGTTCAGTTAGAGCCACTTCAAGTAATGTTTTGAATATTTACTGAAAGGCAAAGACATTGTTGCCGTTCTACTGACTGGCTTTGCAAATCTCTGCTGTTTCAGCGTCTATCGGATTTCTTGCCTGTCAAGGCAGACCATAATATTTTGTAAAATACACGAATTCCACGGTTCGTGACATTTATACATTTGCCGTTTTCTGTTCGGTCACTCGACCATTTTGTCGCTTCACTCGTGTTTATGAAGGGCACTTCATGCTGTATTCTAATAAGGAGTAATTTTAAGTAGCGAGCTAAGCGAGAGGAGGAGGCAGCTGAAATTCTGGCCATATAAACAATGGCAGAATTTTCGAGACCCAAAAAGTGTTACGGTGACGCAATTCACATGTGTCCTGTCGAAGCCATTTTGAAACATTCACAAGTAGACTGCACGAGATTAGAAGGAAGCACTTTAGTAAATTCGCTTGCAGTGATAAAAAAATATTTACCGTTTTAACTAAAAATTCGCTAGTGAAATAAGGTATGTAACTGGTCGTTTCGTGTGCGGTGGCTTGATCTGGTCAACAGAGTGCACTCTTTTTTTTGTTTGTTCGAGTTTCTAAGGAACAGTTAAAGAGAAAAAGGCGGTCAAATTTCTGAGAACCCTGAGGACATACACGGTTACCCGAAATCAGTAGTGTAGCAGCTGTAGTAAGCTGCTTTTGTTTTATCATTGTAGCAGCTGTTATTGTTTTTTGGGCTAGGGGCATTGTTTCTGTTGTTTGTTCTATTGTACTCTCAAAGGGTTGCAAGCCAAGAACTTACTAGAGCTGCTACATCACCCCTTGAAATGGCTGAAAAAAACTGGTGAGCGTGCATACACATCAACAAATTTGTATTGGTAATCAAATGGTCACGAGCGGAATCACCAAATAATTTCACGCGCGATTTGTCAAAATTCTAATGATGTCCATCGCCTACAGGCTCGGGTAATTATTAGAATTTTGACAAAATGCAAGTGAAATTATTTCTTAATTACACGAGCATAGCTTTTGGTCCAAGATTCAGGTCACAGCAATTTTTCTCATTTTTCTCGCCATGCTGGTGCCCATGTACATGGGCACCAACATGGCGGCCGGAAACCAGCAGAAACATCTGTCACTGAGGTTTGCTACGAAAGAGTGAATTTATCTCTCGAATAACTCAAAAACGTAACAATAGTACTTTATTCTAATACAAGAACTTTTGAGATAACCGAATTCCCCGAAATAAGTCACCTTTTAAACCAAGATAACAGCTCTCTCGCCCGTCACGTAAATGTCACGTCACGCAAAAGCTTAGAAATTCAAGCGTAGTCTATCACTAAACCAAGAACCCATTCGGAGTGAAAATATGTATGAATATTAGTTTTTAGCTGCTCTTATACAGCATGAAAGTAAAATTTCAGGAGGATCAATATTTCTGAAGTTTGAAATTTAGTGACGTCATGTGAAAACCAGCAATACTTTCCTATTGATATGAGCGCACGTGAGCCGCTATGGCGTTAATTGACTCCATTGTTATGAGGTATATAAGGTTTTGACAGTTGTAATGTATTCATCTCAGCTCTCGAACTATCAACTTTTAAAATGCCGTCCGATGCTGATCCCGCGCGAAGTATTTCCGAGCTCAAAGAGGAGTTTCGTTCTGGTTTATCTTCGTTAAAGAGAGAACTTGCACAAGAACACGACGCTGCGCTGAAGAAGCTCAAGACTGCTACTGCTAGTGTTCCGAAATTTAAAAAGAAAGGCAACGAGAAGCAGTTCTTACTTAATTCTGAAGTTCTTGAACACGTCCATTCTGCTTCGACCGCCCTTCAGGTGTCTTCGCCTCAAGTTGAAAAGGCCTTGGAAGAGTTAAAGGAAGGTGAGAAGAAGCTCTCTCATCGTAATAAGCTCATTCTCATCGCCGATTCTTCAGAAGAGGGGTGGGAAGTCGTAAACGAGTACCAACGTCGGGATCTTGCTGATGACAGCGACGATGACAAGCGTATAAGGCAGGCTGAAGTAAGGGCTTCACAGAAACGCCGGCGTGCTCAATTGGCGAAGAAAAGTTCGTCTTTCCGTCCTCAAAAGCCTCCACTCCGCCGGTTCCCTCGCTGCCCTACGTCGTTTCGGGCTACGGCACTCCAGTCTCTCCTTCTTATCCTGCCATTTCTCGACCAGGGTCTAATTTTTCGAATCCGTTCGGTGCTGTCCATTGGCCGAAGGCTCACCGTGGTTCGCGCGTTGACAGTTGCTTTGCTTGTGGTAGTTTTGGCCATTTCAGGAATCAGTGTCCCGCGCTTCAGGCGCAGTTGTCAGCTAGCCAACCTGGGAAGCGTACGTGATGGACTGGGATGTTGGTGCACTCGTCGAAGGCACAGATAAGTCGTGGAACTTTGTTGAAGATGATTTTGACTTTTGTGAATATGAACAGGGTCGTAGTTCTAGTATCGTTGTAGCCGGCAGGCTAAAATCCCATATTCAGTTTTGGCGTTCTATAAGTGCCAGTCAATTTATTCTAGATGTTATCGAGCATGGTTATCGTATTCCTTTTCACTCTATACCACCTGTTAGTTTTTCTAGTAATAATAAGTCAGCTCTAGCACATTCGGATTTTGTTAACGAAGCTATTTCTGAATTGTTGGTTACCAATCGCATTTTTGAAGCAAAGGTCCTACCCCATAACGTTAACCCTCTTTCCGTTGCTGTTCAGTCATCTGGGAAAAAGAGGTTGATCTTGGATCTTAGGTTTGTCAATAAGCATGTCTGTAAGCAAAAGGTCAAGTTTGAGGATCTTAAGGTTGCTTTAAATTATTTTGACAAGGGCCATTTTATGTTTTCATTTGATATTAAGAGCGGTTATCGTCATGTGCTTATCTTCCCGCCCCACCAGACATTTTTAGGTTTCTCCTGGTTTTATCAGGGTAAGGACCGTTATTTTTGCTTTAGGATTCTGCCTTTCGGCCTATGTTCAGCCCCTTTTGTTTTCACTAAGATTTTTAGGCCTCTCGTTGCCTACTGGAGGCGGGATGGTATTCACATTGTTGTTTATCTTGATGATGGCTTAGGGGAGGGGCCTTCCTATCAGGTTGCTTTAGCTCATTCCACCAGGGTTAAGACTGATTTGGTTCGTTCTGGCTTTGTACCCAACCTCGAGAAATCTGTTTGGATTCCTACATCAGTCCTTGATTGGTTGGGATTCACCATTGATCTTTTTCAGGGTTTGCTTTTTATTCCGGGGACTAAGCTCAAGCGGGTGGTTTCTTATATTGATTCCCTTTTAGAGGCTAATTGTTGCACCGCCAGGGAACTGGCCGCTCTCGCTGGTCGTATTAATTCCTTTTATCTAGCTGTAGGTAATGTTACTACTTTGATGACAAAGTTTATTCATATGTCTATCGTCCTTCAGCCTAGTTGGGACTCTAGGTTTTCCTTGTCCGATTCTGTCAAAGAAGAGCTTTTTTTCTGGAAAGAGAACGTTCGGAGTTTGAATGGGAGGCCCTTGGGCGTCAAGTTTCAGGTTCTCGTTCCATTGTTTATTCAGATGCTAGTGATCTAGGGGTTGGCGGTGTTGTTAAAGACCACCAGGTGTTATTTGTCATCTTCCGTGGACTGCTAATGAGATGTTTCGCAGCTCCACGTGGCGTGAGCTTAAGGCAGTCTCTATTTGTCTCTCTAGTTTTTCTGTATTTTTGTCAGGGCGCGCAGTTCAATGGTTCACGGATAACCGCAACATTCCGTCCATTATTCGCAACGGCAGTATGAAGCGGAATTTGCACGAGATTTCCCTCTCTATTTTTCAACTAGTTTTGCGATATGGTATTGATTTGCAGGTGGACTGGATTCCTAGGTCTCTCAATGAGCACGCGGATGCCATAATTAGGATCGTTGATTTTGACGACTGGGGTGTTTCGTTTGAATTTTTCCACCATGTAGACAACATTTGGGGTCCATGTTCCGTAGATCGTTTTGCTCATTCCCATAACCGCAAATTACCCGGATTTTTTTCCCGTTTCTGGAATCCTGACTCGGAGGGGTGGATGCCTTTTGTTTTGACTGGGCGGGGGAGAATAACTGGCTCGTTCCCCCAGTGTCCCTTGTTCCTCGGGTTATTAGGCATTTATTTGTGTGTAGGTCTATGGGCACGCTTATTGTCCCGAAGTGGGTCTCAGCTCCTTTTTGGCCCATGCTCTTTGGTCCCCATTCTCCCTTTTCCGTCTGCGTTAAAGAGACCATTGTTTTTACCAATGTTTCTAATATTTTCGTTCCGGGCTCTACAGAGTCGATTTTTGATGGCTCTAAATTTAAGTCTCATGTATTAGCCGTCCGTTTCTTGGCTTGCTAGATTTGTGTTTCTAGGCTTAGTTTCCTTCCACAGTTACGTGTAGTTACCCTGTTTAGTCTTCATTAAAGTGTGGTTTATTATTTTGAGTGATTTGTTCTGTTTTTTCTTTTGCCTCGGTGACCTTGTTTTTGTACCTTCACTGTCCCCGACGGGTCGTACTGTTACATTCTTGCGTGACCTCGGTCAGTTTTTAATACTCCCAGGTTCCCCATGTATATGGTCGCGTGCGCCTCGGTGGCCACTCTTTTGTTCTCTTAAGTACCTGTGTGATAGTGTTATCTTTGTATTACCCTTTTTTCTTTTATCGCTCCTTTTTTCTCGTTCATCTTCCTTTTTTAGTCCTTACATTGAATCCATATGGTCTTCTTTTTCTTTTGTATTTTCAGATGTTTTTGCTAGCCCTATGTGGGCTGAGCTTAACGATGTCAAAGCTCACTCCCTACGCTGCTTAGCGGAAAAGCTACCGGAGATAGTCCTTGGTTCCAGGGCGGATTCCACTACTCTCACTTACCCCAACGGTTTTAAGCGATGGCGTGTTTGGGCTAACAGATTTCCCGAGGTCATAGTGCTGCCTGCCACTCCGGTTTATGTTTCTTTATACCTGCTCTGTATTCTTCAGGCTTCTACTTCTCCTGCGCCGGTCCAGAATGCCTTCTACAGCATTCACTGGGCTCATGATATTGCTGGTTTCGATTCTCCTACCAATCATACACTTCCCCAGAAGGTCCTGGAGTCCGCTAAGAGAAGGCCATCACACGTTACTTCCAAAAAGCTCCCCATGACACTCGAAATTTTACAAAAGTTGTTTCAGAGTCTCGACGGATCTTTGGTGGACACAAGATTCATGGCCATGGCGTTATTGGCTTTTGCGGGGTTCTTAAGATTTCATGAATTGGCTAATCTGAAACTTAAGGATTTGGCTCTGCATGACACTCATTTTGAACTTTTTATAGAATGCAGTAAAACTGATCAATATCGCGAGGGTGCTATTGTTCCCATTGTCAAGTCTGGTACGGATCTTTGCCCTTGAGGTAATTTAGAGAAGTATTTATCGCAAGCCACACTCACGCTTCCGACATCTTCCCAAGGTGGGGACGACTATTTGTTCGGCAATATTCAAACAAAGTCTGGCTCTCAGTTCATCCGCCCAGGCTCCAAACTTTCTTATACAAGATGCAGAGAAGTACTATTGAAGAAGATTGCTGACGCAGGCTTAAATCCTAAGTCTTACTCTTGGCACAGCTTCAGAAGTGGCGGTGCATCTGCCGCCTCTAATGGTGGCATTTCTGATGGGATGTTTAAGCGCCACAGCAGATGGCGTTCGGAAAACGCTAAGGATGGCTACGTTGCAGATTCGTTAGAGAGCCGATTAGCGGTCTCTATGTCTCTTGGACTGTAATTTTTTCCCGTTCTTTGTTTTCTCAGCTGCTCCTTAGTTCGAGCTGCACACCCATTCCCGTCTCTTAGTCGTGAATATAAATAGGACGAATGTATTTACATTCGGCGGAGCTAAACGCAGTGGCAGTGACAGAGAATGTAAATACTTTCCTATTGGTATGAGCGCACGTGAGCCACTATGGCGTTAATTGACTCCATTGTTATGAGGTATATAAGGTTTTGACAGTTGTAATGTATTCATCTCAGCTCTCGAACTATCAACTTTTATTTTTCTTTCCTACTTTTAACCCTCAGAGGTTGTGCGACTGCATCGGTTGGGGAATACGTTCCCGATTTTTTCCCTTTGGGTTTTTGGGTTTTCGTATCGGGCGGCGCACGTGAATAGTTAGCCTGAGTTGCTTTATGTAGTGATATTTATATACTATTCTTTAGTTATGACGTTGAACTTTGTATGATATTTGGACGGCATTAAACACTCAGGCTCCTTAGTTCGAGCTGCACACCCATTCCCGTCTCTTAGTCGTGAATATAAATAGGAACATCTTAATATCATGGATGACAAATTACACTTGTTGTATGGAGAAACTTCGCACCTAAATTAAGGAGTAATTTGTCACCGATAACATCACAAATGAAAATTTAGTCATGC
>JAHPZR010017826.1:7500-15000 GCA_019787425.1 Platygyra sinensis | reverse complement strand
TCACCAGACTCCACAGTTACAGGCTCGTCCATGGACTCCGTCACAATCACTTCTGTGCCTGCTGGGTGAAGGTGGCGTCTATTTCGGCGAAGGACTGATTCAGGTTGGGTCTTCAATTCATATGACCGGGGTTCTGGTCTCGTGCTGCTTATAGTACCTGGGCGCCATTTTCTTTGTTGCTTGTTCCTGTGTACGAGCAGGTTGCCCAACTGTCAGGGGATTAAGATCAGTTGCGCTCCTATCGTGGTAGTACCTCATTCGCTGTTCGCATTCTGTTAGCCGCTGGTTAATCTTGTCCTTTTCAGGTATCTGATTTCCAACTCGGATGGGACGGTTTGATTGGAGCTTGCGCTGGTAAAGTAATTCAGCTGGGGACGGAAGCTGTGAGTCAACAGGGGTGGATCTGATATAGAGCAATGACATGTGATGGTCCTGTCCAGATTTCTTAGCCATGCCTTAAGTGTGTTTGACAGTCTGAACTTGTCGTTCGATGAATCTATCATGCTAGTTTAACGTATTAATGAATTTAAAATGAACGAAATTCAACGTAAAACACCACAGAAAAATTCAAAACCGTCTTGACAAAGAGTAATTGTAAGTTATTTTTGGGCCTTGAACTAACAAGTTACGTACAGGCAGCAGATGACTCAAAACGTACTCACAGTCCTGCATAACACTCTGCACTCTATGAGATTGCCTCACTAGTTTTGTATATATGGTGATCATCAAAACTAAAAATAGGAGGCCAAACAATACACAGAAAACCTAACCGCAAATTAAAGTTACAAAACTCAAATCAAAATTCTACTTTTTCCCGGGTTAGCCTAATCGGGCTCTGAACAACCTGGCCGTGGAGCTACGCTTTTAGGCTGACCTAAATCTGTATATTAAGGAATACGAAATAAAGTCCTTGGTAGGAAAAACATGGCGACTGGTACATTTACCCATATTCTTGGCCCAGGTTACACAGTGTCCTTAAGTACATTTGTCGTTCTCTACTTTGCTGCGTACAGAATGTTGTGGTAAACTTATTACAGTATATTCACTTAGCTACGACACAGCCAGAACTTTGTTTTGTCCTTCGCTTGGTGACGGCCTGATTGGTGACTATAAAGTCAATGCCCGCCTTACTCCGAGTTAACGAGACAACGTAACGCCGCTTCAAAGTAAACACGAAATGATTTTGTAACGTACACTATTCAAAGCTTGTTTGATTTCAAGCCAAAAAATCTTCGCCAAAAGCGCACCAATACGCGAATACTTGAAAAACAAACAAAGAACAACAAGTAGTAATGACTTGAAATGATTAATTAGTATATAAACTACCAATCACAAAGATCGTTAGGTAAATAGAATAGAACGCCCATTTCTAAAATGTTCCGGCCTGGATGCGATTATTCTTTTCTTTCACTATGTATAGCTCAATTTTTAATTCAAGTTTAACTGATAAACGTTAGTGCTTAATACCAGACACAGGACTATCTAGATATCTGCAACTAGGGCCATTGCACTCAGAGCATCTCCTGGGGTCTGTAAATTAGCCTGTTTTGTCAATAAAGGGCCCACTAGCCTATCTAGATACCTTAAACTCGAGCCATTTTACTCGAAGCACCTACTTTTTAAATACCAAAGTGTCAAATTTGTCAAATTCGTCAACTTCCCCATCTTTCAAAACCAAAATCATGTCACAGTCTTTGATGGTGCTTAAACGATGAGCTATAGTGATGACTGTGGAGTCCTTTAGTTTCTCACGCACTACGTTCCAGATTGTTTGTTCTGTTTCTGGATCCACATGTGCAGTGGGCTCATCCAAGATGACGATCTTGTTTTGCTGTAGCAGCACACGAGCCAAACAAATTAACTGTCGTTCTCCTACACTGACATTTGCTCCATGTTCCAACAGCTCGTGATCTAGCTGTCCATCTAGACTTTCTACTAACTCTTTCAGTTGCACATCCTCTAAAGCTCGCCACAAATCTGCATCTTGCAACTGATCCAAGAGATCGAGATTTTTTCTCAGCGATCCACTAAACAGGACAGGACTTTGACCAAGAACGGATATACATCGTCGAGCCTCTTGGAGATTAATCTGTTTGACTGGAATATCATCGACCAGTATGTCTCCATCAGCATCTGGCATGCGCATGAGCGCTGCCACAAAAGATGACTTCCCTGCACCTGTGCGGCCTGCAACACCAATCTTTGTTCCTCCTTTGATGTTAAGATTGATTTTCTTCAGTACTTGAGGTCCCCCCGGATAGTACGTTAATGACACATCTTGGAATGTGATATTTCCTTCCTGTGGCCAGTGTTCCGGGGGAAGTCTTTGGACTTTGTATCCAGGCTCTGAGTCAAATTTAGTGTACGTCATCACTCGTTCAACTGAGGTCATGAAATTCTCGACATCCGACGTTTTTCTGACAGCGTATTGAGTCATGGTCGAAGTCTGGATGACATAAACAAGCGCAAGTCCCGCCCAAGCTGGTTGAAACAAAAGACAAAAGCAGAGATTATTCAGCGAGAAGTTGTTGTATGATGCTGGCATTTTTCAAGATTTGGGAATGAAAATACCTTCTGCATGATACATTTCTGCTAAATAAACTTTTTTTGCACATCATTTCGATGTAGTTTTCCTTTTTTTTATTTGTTTAGATATCTTTATGTAATCTGTTGATAACGCCCGGTTTAAACGTCACATTTTACATTATATTTGCCGAATCAAATTCTTTATTGTTGGACGTGGAATTTATTCTGCGACCCCGATTAAATTTCCCGACCAAGTTTCCGATAGTACTTTGTATAAAATTACCAACATTCCCGCCGCCTGGTTAGTTCAGCTGGTAGAGCGTCAGACAGCTGTGCTGGAGGTGGAGTGTTCGAGCCCCAGACCAGACCAACACTAAGGAACTTAAAATAACTGAGGAGAATGTGCTACCTTTCTAATTATATCTGCAACTGGTTAGAAGTTAAAGAATCCGCACACTATCGCAAACAGTACAGATATGTCCAGGATTGAACACTAATGAGATTCAAATTCCTTATGATAAGCATCACAAAGTGCCCTCATTGGAAAAAAAGTCGCTTAAACACACACACTGAGTTCTGTCAGATATGAAATAGTATGAAAATTTCAAATAACCCTGTCAAATATGAAGTATTAATTAAACAATACTTGCGTTCAACCCTGGACATAAGTAAAACAGAAGGGCACGGAGTTCCCAGTGTTATGGTCTGGCTTTGTCTCACGAATTAGTGCTTTATCTAGGGTTAACCTCATTGCGCCTTTATCCCTTAGACGGAATTGTCCAAGAAAAATGCTACTGCTATTCCCATCACTTTTCGGGCCCGAAAAAAACGTCCCTTGCGTATGGCGTCAGATTGGGGACAAAACCGATCATGACATTTCGTGTCGACGAAGCTTAATCCCGTGGAAATTGCCCTTCGCGTCGTGGTGTTACTCTCTTCGTGTTGTCGCACGGTGTGCTTTGTTTCGTCTTAATTTAGCACATCGTCTGAATCTTTTCGTCCTTCATTATGTCCTACGTCGTCCAGTCTTCGTTTCGTCGTACATTAAGTTAGTCGTCGTCCGTTGTGTCGTAAGTTGGCTCTGTAGTCGTGATCTTCATTTCATCCACGACGGTATCACTTGGTCTGTGGTAACCCAACATTTCCCGCCAATTTCAAAACAAGATGGCGCGGAAATTGAACGAAGTTGCCTCGGTTTTAAAAGACGCTATTGCAAAAATTGAAAATAAAAACCCTTTACAGCAGCCTTCCACATCCTCCGGGCCCTCCGACATATTAACGGAATGTTTTTCTGATGCCGACGACACGAATTGTCATGATCGGTTTGGTCCCCAATCTGACGCCATAGGGTGGCGGGTGAAATGTTTAGTTTTTCTCTTGCTTAGGAGGCAAAATAACTCAAAAGGCAGCTGGATGCCTGATTTTCCTGGTAATGAAACATTTCTGTTCAATCCAGATACTCTCACTTCCTTTTAATTAATGCTTTAGATAACCATAAACTAAATATTCTTTTCCCTGCGTGACCTTTGTCTGACTTCTAGTCAGCTCATAAGAAATTTATTGTCACGATAGGGTTTCTCTTGGGACTAAATTTCAGAATGAACAGACACTTTGACGGACATCTGGGGAAATCTAACTCTGGAGAGCACTGCTTTACCCGCGAGAACAAAAACCCACGATTTCCCTGGTACACGAGGCTTTCAATAGTCACTACGGACGTCAAGGAAGAGACATGACCTGACTTGGTCAAACAGTAGTTTATTCAGTACTCGTTAATGTCGAGGATAATCATCAGTGTAATCCAAAAGAAGAAACGTTTATAATGTGGCTTGCTTTTATGAGATACTTAGGGAGAAACTGAAAGTTATGTTGCTAGTTAACATGGTTAAGTAAATACACTCACGTTTGAAACAAAAGATGCTTAAATTATTCGTTTCAAACTTCGTGATTTCTACTTTGTTACACTAACTGACTGACAACAGGGAAAACCTTCCCTTGAAAGGAGCGCGTGACAAAAGTACAAAGTTCAGTTCAGGCGTACACGTGGCATAACTACAAAGTTCAATACAAACGCTAGCGAACATGATCAAGTGACGCTCAGATTCACAGGTTTGCATTTGAGTACGTTACGATGATACAAATGGTTGACAGGCCAATCACGACTCCTATTGGTCAAGATATGAAAACCTTTGCTTTATTTAAATGTAGCTGTTTATGCGCAAGTCTGTAGTTACCCGCCACCCGCCACTAAGTGTACTAAAATTGTTCTGAAACCAAACACACTGATAAAAGAATTATTGACTGTGGTTATCAATCTTGCAGATACAGCTTCCTCTCAACGCTGCCGGACGGTTGGCCTTTCGTGAAAGAGCGAAAGGTAAACAAGCGCGGAGAAAAGAGGCGCTGCTCTATTGGCAAATCGCAAACTGAAATTTAAGGAATTAGAAGTGCTGCGAATGGGGTGAACGTGATTTCATAAGGGCGGAAAAATATACTTACCGGCATCTTGAGACACCAAAACAGCCGCTAGAGACACAGCACCAATTAACATGGATGCGAGAAGGTCCAAGCGTTCACCAAGCCATCGCCCACTGGCCACCACCATAATATAGGGCTGATTATGAACATCTTGATATCTAAAGGAATAAAACCGCACTAAGTAAATGAACTTGTCATACGAACTAGGTCCAAAACCCAAAACCCTTCCCCTGAATCATGTCGTCTAAAACAATAATCATCTAACTTTTGATTTAATAATGTATTTATATTATACATGTAATCATTTTAAATTCGTTCTCAAAACATTTCGTCTTAAAATTGAAAACTTAAACAAGGTGGTCAGGCCAGTTATGATGGATTATTAAAGGTGTCCGCGGAAGACTTGGGGAAAGTGGAACACATTGTCATTAGATTGTTGATAAAGAAGTTACAATCCCAGAGGAAAATGTTACGACAACAAGCAAGCTGTCCCCTTCGGCACGCCTACAATATTGTAATGTTTTTTTCCTTTTTAGCTGACAAAAAGAACGCAACATTTTCCAACCTTGAACAAGTTGGTCGAACACTGTTTTCAAGTGCCAATGTTTAAGTCGCCATTATTTTTTTTTAACTATTTACGCTTTGACGCCCGTTTTTTTGCAAGAGTGAAGGCAATACAGAAAGGTTTATTCTCGCATTTTGGCTAAGGTGCGTGCTGTTGCCATAGCAACGGGCTGGTTAAAAACAAGACTTGATAAACGGTTTTTGGTTATTTAAAAAAAAGTCTAGTCGTAAGTTTTTTTTTCATCATTTGCCTACTACAAATTCACATAAAGTCCCTTCTGTCAACACTGTTCTAATAAAATTTTAACAGAGACGGTTTTCATAATTCGCTGTAAATCGTTTTCACCACGCGTCCTACATTAATAGAAGTTCCCTCTATCAAAAATCAGATATTTTGTGATACATCATTCGTGTGGTTTCTGACCTATATTTGTGCCAAATTTCAAGAATTCTAACGACTGGATCATTTGAAATCAGCAAGTTTTTGCAAAAGCACTCAGTCTCAACTTTTCAAGCAACTGAGTATGCGCTGCATTTAACTAATTAAAGAAAAATCCAAGAATGGCTAGTTGTATCGCTACCTTTTGTAACATACCTTTCTTATACGAGACTAAAAGCATGAAGACGCCGCGCTCAATTACGAGGAAAAATAGCAAAGATAGAGCAGGCATTGAGTACATAAAGTGATCGCTTTATCAACGGCATGGTTAAGGGAGATGAGGGATACGTTATCTAGCTTTAATTTTTCTAAACTCTTTTGTTTGTATTTTGATTCTTCTTGGTTCAGAAGCATTATGTATTCCACTTTTAGCACTACATCACTACTTATTTTAAAGAACAATATTATAAAGACTAAACCAATTCACCTGTAAAACTGATCCACGAAATCCCTTTCTCTGCCTCTTGTTCGAATCGTGTCCAGTCCATTCAAGGTCTCGGAAAAGTGAGAGAAGACTGGACTGCGACATATTGACTCTAACCTTTTCAGCTCTCGGGACGTTTTCAAATAATACTTGGAGATGAACAAGGCTAACGCGGTCAACGGAACAACAATAATTAGAAGCCAAGGATTTGTAACAGTTGGTACGATTATTGATGCAAACACCAACAAGACATCCTGGATAGATACCAGAAATGTTTTGGGCAACAGTTCATCAAGGCAGCCTACGTCTTTGGCAAATCGATTGAGTATTCTACCCACAGGATTTGAATCAAAGAAATGAACTGGCGCTTGTAAAATAGCTAAAACCATTTTGTCATGAAGACGCTCAGAACATCTAAGCGAAACCAGAAGGAACCCATAAGCTCGAATGACGGCAAAGACAAGGGACGTACTGACGAGACAAGCATATATAGTTAAGTTTGTCCTGTCTTTCTGATCTTCTGGAAGCTTCTTTGTTAGTGACGAGAGCCAGACGTCAGGAGCTACTATCATCGCTGAGAGAAGAAAGAGGCGAAGTAAAAGTAATATAACCTCAAACTTCGTGACAAGGATGGGCAGCATAATAAAGTAACTATTGATCAGCTAACCTAATCAACTACCCGGGGGGGGGGGTACTCCCTTATATGGGCTATATAGGTATGTGCGGCCCTAAAGGGTATGGTTTTTCAGCCGTTTTGGTCATAAATAGGGTATCGATTTTAGCTTATTTTGGCTATTTTGGTCATAAATAGGGTATGGTGTTTGATCTCTCGCACTGATGTGTTTTTAAGAAACTTTTGCACCATTGTCGCAAAGCGGAAAATCACCAAAAGCCCTTCAAAAATTCTGTTCACGGTATTTTAACAGGATTTTGATGTAATGGCCAAGTCATAAATAGGGTTTCGATTTTTTGGTCAGGTCATAAATAGGGTAGGAAATATCGCAGATTTTGGTCATAAATAGGGTAGGGGTTTTGGGACGCGGGCCGCACACCCCCACCCAATTTTTCT
>JAHPZR010017826.1:0-2500 GCA_019787425.1 Platygyra sinensis | reverse complement strand
AGCGCTAACCCAGTTTTAAAAGTTAACCAAACTATAATTTTTTCCCCTATACAAATGTTTTCTGCTGCTTTGTTTTGTATGTATAGTGATTTAAAACTCAAAACAGGAGGCAAAACAATACACAGAAAACATCATGCACCGCAAAGTTACAAAACTCAAATCAATATTCTACCTTTTCCTGGGTTAGCCTAATCGGGCTCTGAACAACCTGGCGGAGGAGCTACGCTTTTAGGCTGGCCTAAATCTGTATATAAAGGAATACGAAATAAAGTCCTTGGTAGGAAAAAAACATGGCGACTGGTACATTGCCCATATCCTTGGCACATGAAAACTTTAACGACGCTCATAAAAACCCCCAGGTTACACAGTGTCCTTGGCACAGGGACAAATATTGCAAAATATACTTTCCTTGTACAGCTGCCATCCAATGTACAGCCACAATCTTTTGTCTAAGATTGTTACGCAGGAACGACCAGTTACAATAATATTGACTCTTACCTTGTGCAATGAAGATCAAACAAATTACTGCACAGATTATTGACCAATGTACTCCGCTTCTAAAGTAGTTCCAGTAAAGCTTTGATGAAACCACTCCGATGGAACGATCTTCTTTTGATATTTCGAGACCTCTAGTTTCATTGGGTAGTGGCGCAATTGTTTCACGGCCATCAGCACCTTTATTTTTCTGTTTAATTTCCCGAGCAACGTTCTTAGTTAGCTCTCCATTTTTCCCAACTGTCTGATAAAGCGGGTCAACAGTTGTGTTGAGAACACCTTTCTCTTGTAGTTCAGTGAAACTTCCCTTATTCAACACGCGGCCTTTGTATAGCACAATCACTTGATCAGCTTTTTTCATGTGCTGTTCTTGATGAGATGTTAACACTCGCATTTTGTCGCCCAGTAGGTCCTTGATACATGTTTCAAAGATATGTTGTCCAACTTTAAAGTCTACAGCACTGAGAGGATCGTCAAGCAAGTAAAGGTCTGCATCAGCGTAAACTGCACGTGCTAAACCCACTCTCGCCTGCTGACCTCCACTCAGCACTTCACCGCGCTCTCCAACAACTGTTTGGTCATAGTCAGGAAACCGTTGGATGTCTTCCGTGAGGGCGCATGCCTCTATTACCCTGTTGAACTTTGATTCATCGTATGGTTGACCAAACAATATGTTTTTCCTTACTGTTTCAGAGAAGATCCACGGTGTCTGAGGAACATAAACTAATGTCCCTGGGAACGTTATTGTTCCGCTAACGTCAGAGATCTCGCCAGCAATCGCTGAGAGAAGAGTAGATTTTCCACTACCTACTGGTCCGGTGATGACCGTCAGACTTTGCAATGCTGTGGAAAATTGGATATCCTGTAAAATAAATTTCTCATCTCTTTCGATATGTCTGCACGAGAGATTCGACACAGTTAAAGCACTGTGGTTTTCTTGATTTTGTACTAAGTGGTGAAAATTAATTACTTCTTCCTCTTTCTTCTCCGGATCTGACTGACTATTCGTGGCTTTGCTTAAACTACTCTGTGTGTTACTGGTGTCTTTCCTACTTAGATCAGGTGTGATGGCCGGGATGTTTTCTAAAAGGAGGAAATCCTCTATTCGTGCCAGCGACGCATAAGCGTCGTATATTTGTAGTAAAGCAGCACACAAGTAATGGCATGTTGCTATTCTTGCGATATCCATAAAACTTATCAGCATAAAGACATTAATAGGTGTGATGGGTTGACCAGTAAGCACAAGGGTAACGACAGACAACAGGGTCGCCACTGATACTGAACTGTCTCTCAGGGAAAGAACTCCTGACAGAATGGCACTTTTCTTAAGGATGATGTTAATTTCATTTCTGAAAGCAAACAAAGGAGACGTTACGAAACACAACAGTCAGAATGTTATTGGGTCAAAGACTAAGAACTCTAATTCCTTATATGCGCTATCGCGGAAAGTGACCGTAGATGTTACCCTAACTCGCTATTTGGCAAAAGAAGACGATGGATTGTTACTGAACTTAGTGAGCTAAGTAGTTGCATATAGGTTCACTGAATCGAGGATCTGGATGAAGCGCTATAAGCTCACTTTCTTAAAAAGTCGCCTTTTGGCGACCTTCATATCAATTGTAAAATGATCGCCATAAAAATTTCAGTCGCCAGAAAAAAAAACTTGAAGGGAGGATACTTCGTGACATATTACACGGGCACGTTTTCAACACTTCACTTTGCTAGTTTAAGTTTACGCATTCATGTCGAGTTTCTGAACGACGAGAGGGAAAAAGAGAAAGACAGGTGATGCCGCCGCTTGTACTATTGATTAAATTTGCCCAGCTTTTGATTATTTTTCAAGTAAGTTTCTCTTTTAATCCGTTGGTCGACAATTCGCGACTTTCGCCAGAATTTTAGTCGCCAAATACTTTTTCCTCTCGCCATGACGACCAAAATGATCGCAGCTTGTAGCGCTGGGATAAGACGGGGTACAACAATCTCAGTCATCTTTTAAATTTTGACA
>JAHPZR010017825.1:45000-58804 GCA_019787425.1 Platygyra sinensis | reverse complement strand
AAACTGAGGGTATAACACATGCTCTTATGTCCAGGATTGAATGCAAGTGTTGTTTAATTAGTATTTCATTTATTTATTGGCAGGGTTATTTGACAGTTTCATAATTAACAATTATTCTTTCAAATCGAGGTAAATATTCTGCCACTATTCACCGAGACTGAGAAGAATAATTGTTTTAGTATATATACAGGAAGTGATCTCAACAACATTTTTAGAAGGAAACCATTAAAAATCGATTCCGAAACACTGGCAAAACACGAGTTTACACCCGCCATTTTGTTTTTGTTTGGCTTACCCATTATTCACTCGGTAGGGGGTGAATAATGCTCATTAGCCAGAGATAGCGAACCAATCAGATTGCTTAAAACACCAAGATCACTGAGTGTGTATATACTAATACTTTATATTTGACAGAATTGTGTGTGTTTTGGTGACAGTTTACCAATAAGGACACTTTGTGATGCTTATCATAAGGAATTTGAATCTCATTAGCATTCAGTCCTCGACATATCTGAACACATGGCCCCTCTAGTGTTCTAATCAGTCATCTTTTCTGCCTTATTTCTACAAGTCATATAATGAAGCACTGTTGTTTGAAGAAATGGTCTTCACAACTTCAAGACATGTTTGTGAGTTTGTAGCAAGTTCATACTGATTACCTGTAACAGCTTACATTCCCTGGTGTCCTGGAAGGCGGGGTACATATCACAATACTTTTCAACTGCTCTCTGCGCCTCCACGATGTCGATACACATATGACAAAGAGCTGCCTTAAAAAAATACTCTTTAGCACTGTACTTGAGTAATGAACTTTCAATAGCATCAGCAGCAACCTATAAATTACAACCAACATGCGATTTTAACACTCAAAATATTATTAACAGAATTATTACTATTATTTACACAATGTTATCCTTGTACATCTTGTACGTCAACTTGGTCTTAAGGTCAGAATGACTTCAACCTAGATTAATTTGTTTAAAAGGGAAAGGGGAAGTCCACAAATTTGTGCAAATTGCAACTACAGTAAACACCGCGATAAGAACCTAGAATCTTGGGTTCAGGCTGAATGGGTTCTTATATTTTGGGGTAGTTTTTCCGAATTCAGGCTGATTAGGTTCTTAGTAGGTCCTTATTTGTAGGAGTTGGCATAGTGATACCATTCAGAGAACTACTGTAGTACTAGTATGTCATAATGGTTGAACATTTGTATTTTAAACAGCAAAAATACCAAGCCTTATTTTTAAACAATAATAAATTCAGTATCATAGGCTACCATATTTACAGTTGTATTTGATAATAATGTAAATTGTTAACAGCAATATACAGTATTCTATTCTCTGTATTTATAAGATTTTCAATTAAACAAATAATTTTCATGGTGTTTCTCAGAAATTTCACAATTTCTATCAATTAAAATCCAGTATTTTGGCTACAAAATAAGAGTGTTTTTTTGTATAAGAACCTATTGTTCTTTGCCAGCCTAAATAGGTTCTTATATATTTGGGTACTAAAATGCCCAATTTCAGCCTGTAGGTTCTTAAATCACTAGGTTCTTATACACGGGTGTTTACTGTATTGCTTGTGTGGCCAAGTGGAGATAAAGGTGGACTACAAAGTCAGAGATCAGGTGCTCAAATCTATTAGGTTAGGGTGAGTGTCAGTGTTAGAGGGGGGAGTGATATCTGAGATCCTGGCAGGGCAGGTTAGTATTAGGAACTGGGTGGTATGGTTATTATTCTTTCTAAGAATTCCTTAAAATGTGAAAAACATTTAACCTTGGTTGGAACAAATTAATCTAGCCTATGTTGAGATCATTCTCACCTTAAGAATAAATTGACCTACAAACATACAGTATGCATGACAGATTTGGTAGCCAAACTGACTATCGTCAGGTCTAACCTTAGACATCTTGAATGTACTAACCCAGTAAGCGTAAGGCCACATAAAATTAAATAACCAAAACGGACTGAACTATAAATTGATGATAAATTGACAACCTCATGCAAGTAAACAAAAAATACAATAGCTAACCTTGCTCAGTAACAGGCTTGAGATATGAACCAATTGATGAACCACTGATATTAAAATTAAATATTGTGCAGATGCAGGTGCAGCAAATCATGCAATGCTAACTTGCAGTTCAGCAACCATACAATGCCACTGGTAGGACACAAGCTCAATGTTTTTTAAATAAAATTCTAACCTGTTCATAAATCTCAAAAGCCTTTGCATACTCTTCCATCTGTGCCGAATACATTGCAACTTTTAACAAACACTTGTTGGCTGAGCTGAAAATAACAGAATTCAAGGTATTGAAATTTAAAAATATTAAAAAAATCAACAGTTAACATTTATTATATTATCACTTTTGACATTCATGTGCTTAATCAAGTGATCAGAGGTTTCAAAAAGTGCATACTAAGCTAACATGTTCACTTATCTCAAGGATTGAGCTTTGTCCAATTATTATGAACCCTTGCGTAACATGGTTTTTCTTTTGTCTGAAACCTTAGTTATTCCATCAAATTGATAGTGATTCACAAAATATTCTCGTCAGCACAATAGCAATTACACCGCTGATTATATTACCGTGAACACCTAAAATATGTCTGGAATGTTTATTGTGTTGTAACCAAACACATGCGAGATCTTCACGCCACAGAAACCACAGGCAAACGAACTGTTTCCTATCGCCACGGAACAAATTATATTTGTTTTGTTTAAGGATATGCAAACTGTCTTATCAGGAATTTAAAACACCACTGTTCCCCAAGATCAGTGCTGAGGACCGCATCTAGGTCATCGTTTGAGTTTAGAAAGAAAAAATTTAGAAGCCAACGCGATGGGACGGCGACCAGCTTTCCATGTAACGACATCACACCAAGATAATAAAATCAACAATCGTGATTAGCATTATCCTTGCTAAAATTTTTTGTAGGACAAGGTTGATTTGTGTGGGCTAACAATTGAACCCTCGAAATACTGTGCCCGCAGAAGTTCCTTGATCGCAAACTGGAAAGACCGCCAAACAAATTTGTGATCAGGCGTAACTAATTATTCCGATTTTGATCAGCACAAAAAGTTTGAACATTCGCGCGCCAAACCGTTACGTGCGTCTGCCCGGCACAGCGGCTTAATTTACTTCAAAATCGCTCAACCTGTATTCTTCGCTATTGTAGCACATACTGTAAACAAATGAGTAGGAAAAGTAATTGTTTACTTGTAAAAAAACTGAATGTTAAAACAAAACAAAAATAATTTGTTCCGTGGCCGATAGGAAACCGTTCGTTGCTTGTGGTTTCTGTGGTGTGAAGATCTTACATGTGATTGGTTACAACACAATAAACATTCCAGACATATTTTAGGTGTTCATGGTATATAATCAGCACTGTAACATGTTTTGAGCTTTCTTCACAGCCCTGGAAAAAGTGTCTAAAAAGGTAAACAAACCAAGGTTAATCTCATTGGTACCAGTAAGTTCTCAAAACGCTTGCAAAGAAAGGCATTTTGACAATAGTAAACCATAGTCACCTGTTTGATGTCTTCTCCTCTGTAATACTGAGCAGCTTGGTTATAGTGAAATATTGCCTAGGGAAACAATATTTCCAACAAGGAATGAAAAAATTGTTTTACTGGACTGGTGTAGGTCAGGGGACTTAATGCTATAGTGCCATCTTCTCATCTACCCAGCACACTATTAGAACTGTTCGCACTATATTAGAACTTTTCTTGCCAAATAAAGGGTTTAGCTTGTAACAATAGTTTTTTAAATTGTTTAGCCATATTTTGCTTTCATAGAGAAGTTGCATATCTGCTAAGGTTGGCTTTGTTCATGGATTCTCCTGTGTAAATGAGTATACAGTCAAGCTTCCAGCTGTGTGTAAGAAATGTGATTTTATACAAATGGTTTTAACATTGATTTCAAAATTCATTGTCTAATCAAGGTCACCTTTTCCAAGTCAGCTGCATTATTTTCATGAATTTCTGCCACTGTGATGTGATGCTTGGCAGCCATTGTAAAGCGACCCTTTTGAAAAAAAAAGAAACAAGATTTTAGTAGCAAAACTCTACATAAGGCTGAGTGAAATACAAACGCCTTCTGTTAGTAATTGTGAAAACAGCGTAGATGACTTTTTGATCCTTTCCAATGGTTATTAATCAATTCATTCATCCTTTAGCAAGCATAATCAAGTTATGATGCACCCAAACGTCTGAAGAATACAAAGAAGGGTAGGTACTAGTTACTAAAGGAACAGTTAAGAGCAACTTCTACATGTGCTTCTCGAGTGTTCTCCAAACTTCTCAAGTGCATCGTACCTTGATGATCCACAGCTAAAACCATGGTTCAACAGTTTAATTTATAGCATTGCACAGGCAACCCAGATGTTGAATACGATTAATATGTGACATTAGTCTGTTGACGATTGCATTACGATCTTAGTCGTTTATAAGACAATATATGGGAATGCTTCGAAAATTGCTCTAAATGCTACCTGTGGAGAATAATTTCAATAAAAATGGCTTGCCTCATGTTAACATTGCATTATTTCGATGTCTCTGGGGTCCTGGGGTGTTTAGAGCCATTTAGGCGAGTTTTACGTTCTGGCGGTTTGCCTTCCCCTAAAGAAAAACACAAGGCAGACAACCCACTGGCCCAACGGCCCGCACTCGAAGCTCCTTAAATTCCACAAAACAGCCCAATCTCGCCCAAATTGCCTCATGACAGCCATTGATAACTCTTCTTCCCATTCGCTTTTTACCAAGTGTCCAAGGTTTATCTTAACAACCCGAGAATCGCTGGTTTTCCAACTCTAGTTTTCTATTTCTGCCCAGTCTTGATCCGAATACGGTTGTCTTGGGCACAAGATTTGAATTTCAAGCTTAGGCAGCCGCGCCATCTTGACAAAGTCGCCTCAGCCGTCGAGTGGCATGGGGCATTTTTGATCATGCAAATTACACCGTGCTGCAGTTCCTGGGGACATTTCACTGGAAACAGTGGGAAATTAATTCCGCTGACTGAGAGCGCATGTAGTTGTGACACAATGATTTATTTATCGTGCATCAAGTTAATGGATATTTCCGGGGATTCGGTAGTGCGCTATATAAACACTATTAGTCAGTTGTTCAGTTACTTGTTGCTCTCTCTCGCTGCAGATTAGGATGCTTCTAGGCGCTAATTTCAGTGAAACGTTCTTCGCTCGTTGAATGTGTGCAGTTAACAGTGCTTCTGCTGAACATTGTTCACTGGTCTCTTTTGGCAGTTCACTGGTTCTACTTTGGCAGTTAACAGTACTTTTAGGCGCTAAATCATTTCAGTTCATTGTTCGCCAGTTAAATTTTTGCAGTTAACACAAGTCAACATACAACAGTGTTTTTAGGTGCTTAATTCAGTTGAACGTTGTTCACGTGGTTCTACTTTGGCAGTTAGCAGTGCTTTTAGGTGCTAAATCATTTCAGTTCATTGTTCGCTAGTTAAATTTCTGCAGTTAACACAGGTCAACATATAACAGTGCTTTTAGGCCACTTAATTCAGTTGAACATTGTTCACTGGTTCTACTTTGGCAGTTAGCAGCGCTTTTAGGTGCTAAATCATTTCAGTTCATTGTTCGCTAGTTAAATTTTGCAGTTAACACAGGTCAGCGAGCTGCTTATTGATGGACTTGATGCACGATAAATAAATCATTTCCAAAATCTTGAAGCTTCTTATTTTTTGAGGCAATAAGTTTTTCAGTCTCTTGCTTAGCCTGTACTTTCGTTAGAAAGATATTAAACTTTGGGAGTGATTTGTTTCTTCTACACTCCCATATACATAGTTTACCAAGAATTATCAAATAATTTAGTAGATCGTTTCTATTTCTATTTAAAATGCCAACTATGACATCTTTCAGTGATAAGCTCAAATTTTCACCCCGAAGATTAGTCCACCAATTACAAAATCTGTTCCAAAAAGCACCCGAATGGGAGCAGCCATAAGAGAGATGGTATAAGTCTTCTTTGTAAATTGTGCAAAAGGAAGGCAACTATGTCACGATGGCGTGGTTGCTAAGCTTGAAATTCAAATCTTGTACCCAAGACAACCGTATTCGGATCGAGACAGGGCAGAAATGGAAAGCTAGAGTTGGAAAACCAGAGATTCTTGGGTTGTTAAGATAAACCTTGGGCACTTGGTAAAAAGCGAATGGGAAGAAAGAGTTATCGACGGTTGTCATGAGGCAATTTGGGCGAGATTGGACTGTTTTTGTGGAATTTACAGAGCTT
The DNA here is from genome assembly GCA_019787425.1 of Platygyra sinensis. Taxonomy (NCBI): domain Eukaryota; kingdom Metazoa; phylum Cnidaria; class Anthozoa; order Scleractinia; family Merulinidae; genus Platygyra; species Platygyra sinensis. Next base: position 52,543 of record JAHPZR010017825.1, on the reverse strand, counting down.
TGAGTGGGGACTGTTGGGCCAGTGGGTCGCCTGCCTTGTGTTTTTCTTTAGGGAAGCAAACCGCCACCAGGACCCCAGAGACATCGAAATAACGCAATGTAAACATGAGGTAAGCCATTTTTATTGAAATTATTATTCTCCACAGGTAGCATTTAGAGCAATTTTCAAAGCATTCCCATACATTGTCTTATAAAACGGCTAAAATTGTAACGCAATCGTCAACAGACTAATGTCACATACTAATCGTATTCAACATCTGGGCCGCCTGTGAGCATTGCTGCTAGAAATAAATGTCCTACTCACATCACAAGCATAAATCACTGGACTATGATCCATGCCGCACCCAGCTTATTTGAGTACTTATTGTTGTCATCATCATCATTGTCTATCTCTTCTCTCCACGTGGAGAATGGGGGCATTGAAAGCATGGGGCTTTGCTAGCTATATGTTATAGTTTAACTGAAAAGTTCAACATGTTCTTAGTATGATCAATCTCTCTTACCATGTCTGTGTAAATGTTAATTGCCATTTCGAAAGCTCTTGCAGCCTCTGTAACACAAACATTAAGTGAGCAATCATAATTAGACGTAGAATCTGGATACTCATACAGAACAGTAAACTTGTATCTGGTGGACGCTGCTTAGTTGAACGCAGTTACCATATGTCTTATTCCATGTTATTTCACTTGAAAGTTTGGCACAGCAAGGGGTTCAACTGCTCTAACAAAGGATCTAGTAGGTAATTAAGGAAGTCTATGTCAGTAAGGCCAAGTGTCCCATACCAGAGGTTATCTGTCTACCTGGTAGGAAACAAACTTTGACTTCGTTGCACCAATTCAGTTGTAGTTTGAAAGATTTACTCTCACATAAGATTTACTCTTTAAATGACATTTAGTAAGTTAAGATGGTTATAATTATACCTTCTACATCTGTTTTCTTAAAACAGTTTCCAGCATCAACATATCGCTGCCCTGCCTCATGTTTGGACTGCAACTGATTGAGTTGTAATTGAGCTGCTTCCATGAATGCTGTGCCAGCCGCTACAATTTACAATAAATTGCACAAGACTATGTTAATAATAACGGCATCTTAATGATTATCCCCCTATTTTCCTCAAAGGTTTGATACTGCACATATGTTGACCCTTGTTCTTTAAAGCAGTTTTCATTAAATTAATACGTAGATTTAGTCAAGTCTAAAAGCAGAGTCCCTGGGCCAGATTGTTGAAAGCCTGATTAAGCTAACACAGGATGAGTGAGAATTTTGATTTGAGTTTTACAAGGTTATAGAGTTTATGTAAGAGTTCTGTTTACACTATTTGGCCTTCTGTTTTGGGTTTGGATAATTTCAACTACAAACACAGCCCTTGACCCAAATTTAAGCGAGAAACATTTGTATGCAAGGAAAATTAAATTAATTAATAATTGGTTAACTTTTAATCCTTGATTAGCACTAACCAGCCTCTGAACAATCTGGCCCTGATTGTCGCCCTGACTACAACAAATTAACCTGACATGAGCCCGCGATCATATTCAAAGCTAGTACTTTGTCAGTAGTCAACTTGAAAAAAAAAACATGACCTCGATAAGCTCTAAACCTGAGTGTGCGATATGGTAATGTGATACTGGTCAGCAGAAAGCTTGTTTCCTTGCCCTTTTTTGAAGCATGTATACACTACTTACAGGTGCAACTCAAGTGCTATACTCTGCCAAACTGGATTTCTAATTTCTGCCCTTAAAGAATGCCAAATAGGAGTTTGTGTTTAAAAATAACTTAAACTATGTATTACAACATAGCTACCAAAGCCATGCTACCAAAGTCACTCCCAAAGTCAAACCCTAATGAACTTTTTACCGTGTCTAAAGGATGATTAAAGATTAAGGATGTATTTTCATGGTGCAAGTAAAGATAACTTCATTACATAGCAAATGATTCATTACAAGCTTTCAGCTTTGAATCACTGAGTTATGATGCACTTGGGAAATTTGGAGAGCATTCAAGAAGCAAGTGTTAACATTGTTCTCAGTTTTCATGCTTTTGCTTCTTTCTTGCTCTCGGAACTTCCTGCATGCATCATATCCTGATGATGCATGCTAAAGCATGAATCAATAATATTGTTAAGTCCAACATAAAATCATTGCCAGTAATGTGAGACATGACTGATCATCATAGTTTTATACACAACTTAAGCATTTGTGAAATTGAAACCATCTATGGGCATATTACAAACTCAAAGCATAACCAGCTTCCAGTTAGCTTGATAGTTCAGTTGGCAAAGCAATACACCAGTATTGCAGAGATCATCAGGTCAAATCCTGATCAAGCCTAAGTTCTTACAGGTATTAATTTTACGACTGCTTAATTTAAGTTGTGTATATAACTGCACTGATAACTCATGCTTCATATCTATCTCCACAGAATTTAACAAATAGAAAACATGTACCATGTTTCTATCGAGTTATACAAACGCGAGTGGAAGTTTGGGAGGATGAGAAATGCTGTGGGAACACGAGCCACAGGCGAGTGTTTCCACAGCTTTTTCAAGTTCTCCCAAACTTTCACGAGTGTTTGTGTAACTGGATGGAAACACGGAGTACATGTTTTCTATTTCTTTTAGAAAACACCACAACAAGAAAAAGGAAAACAACTTGTTAACTTTGATTATCAAAATGTAAATTCTCTTTGCTTGCGCTATCACTACGTCAACAGTGCGCCCTAGTTCTGTGTCTCCATTGAGTTATACAAACACGATTTTTAACCAATCAGCGCGCGTGCTTTCTTAGGACTGTTTTCTAAAAACAAATATATGAGCTTTCATTTATTCACTTGTAGCAATGGCTACCATGCCTAAGGGTGTTGGTTTAACCTTTCAAGAGGGTCATATAGGGGCAACATTGACCAATCAGGGGTTCTACTAGAATCTTGTATACCAGAATGGCCTTTTCCTTCTCTGCCATGTCTTCCACTGTACCCCAACTTACTGAACCCCTGGAATAGCATAACCCATACCATGATCCAAAAGGGAAGGTGGGGGTGGGCATAGACTAGAATTCTAAAGGGACTGGTGGGTTCATTGGTCTGAAATTTGGTGCACTTAATTACACAGGGGAAGGGCAAACTTTGACCCCTGCTGTAGTAACCTTAAAATTAAATTAGTTTTCAAGCTTGCATCAATAAGACCAACTAGCTTACCACTCCATTTTTGTGCCATCTTGAACATGTTGCCTGCACTAATGTATAAATCTGCCGCATCCTCCAGCTTTGAAGCACCCCTGAAAGCATGAAGGCAATTATCCCTTGTTGTTGACTACCATTCAAAATCTTTGCCAGAGATCTTTCAACTTGATTCAAAACGATAGAAAAGAAAGTTTACGAGTATTTACGGTATAGACCTACCCAAATAATCCACCTAAAAAACCCTGCGAAGACTTCACTTTCTTCTCAGCCTGAGCTATCATCTCGATTGCTTTCTCTTCGTTAGACATACTGCCTTGGATTGCTTGTTAAGTCGGCCGTTTGTACAGTAAAGACATTTATTTTCAACATCTACTGGTCCCTAAAACACTTTGCTGAGTCTTGCTCCTCTTTCATGTTGACGTCATGCCTTTCAAACCGGGAAAGACTGGAACGAAACGCTACTCCCAGCATTCATTTGGAGCATCGTTAATTCTAATATGGCGGACGTGAGAGCGCGGGAAAAGTTATCTTGAATCGAAAAGTTTTCATTTCGTGTTTTCTATCTCCTCGGGTAGCAATATTCCAAGTGTTATTAGGAAAGCTAGTCAACTACTTCATCTCCTCCTGCCAGAATGGGGGTAAGTTAGTTTTTCTACTTAGTAGCTGTAAGTAAAGTGCGTTTAATTTGGTGTGAAGTCGTGAATATATTTCCTTCTTTGTTACGATTCAATCTTAGAAAAAGTCTGCCAAAGGAAAAGAGAAGAAACTTAAGAGGAAGGAGGTACGTACGTATGTAAGAATTCCCAAGATTTACTAACTTTTTTTCTGATGTAACTTACAACTGATCAGTTAATCTTGCTCAGGGTAAACTTTTATATTCGCGTCTGAAGTAAGCTTAACTAGATGCGATCTGCATGTAGGAAGAATGTGTTAATTCTGTTAAACGCTGTTGAGGTCACCTAACAGAAAAGAGTGGCAGTAATTTCAACTGTCAGGAAGGAAGAACCCAAGCGGTTAGCTCTCAACCGGAAGTCGATCAGCCCCCCAGTCACGTTTAAGAATGAGAAAATAAACAGTGTTTTCGTCTTCTAGCTGGTTAGGAGCTAATCATCTTGTGGTTGGGGGCTAAATGAATGGATACGCCAACAAGGACTTGTTAAAAAGGTCTTTCATGCTAAACAAAGAGCCGATTTTGAACGAAGAAAACACTAGCTTAATATTAAAGCTGTTGTCACAAAACTGCTGAACGGTTCTGCGAATCCGCTTTTGTGCAATAGCAGAAAATTTACCCAAGTAAGGTAATTTAACATAGGAGCACTCTGGAGCACTCTGTTGTTGCCATTATCCCTAAAGAGCTCAAATCATGCGTTGTTTATAGATTCAGGTGTGCAGGCTGCGGTGCCTGCTATGTTGGCGAGACTTCCCGACACATTTGCACGCGCATAAACGAGCACTTAAATATGGATAAGGCCTCTCACATTTTCAAGCATTTACAGGATTCACCTGGGTGTCGAGCACTTTGTTCGAGCGAGTGCTTTGTTGTCATAGATCAAGCAACAACACGGACACAATTAAAAATCAAGGAGGCAGTGCATATTTACTGGTAGAAACCCTCCCTAAATCAACAATTGTTTCATGTAAATCTTAATCTTTCTTTGTAATCAGTTGTTGTATCATACCATTGTTATTCTAATTTTCCGCTATATATTGTTCATCATTGTAATTCCATCCGTAAACTGACGATGGCACAGGAGTTGCCGAAACATGTCTTTCAAATTTAAAAGTTTTGTTCTCTTCATTAATATTTTCATTGTGTATTATGACGGTTTTATGTAATTTTATGTAAAAAATTTTGAGGTCATTTTTCCAGTAGTGTCATGGCTGCATTCGCATCTTTCATTCTTTCATCGTTAATTGCCACTGTTGGACATCTATTACCATGGAATTTATTTATATAGAGTAAATGCTTATAAAAGAAAATAAATATGTATATTTATCATATCAATATCACCTTCCCTCTACAATATGCACAATTCATGCACTGCCAGTTATTAAGTGACTTACTGATTTTGTATCAACAATCAAAAAACACTTCTTAAGGAAATGGCCAGAGTTAGTGCCGCTCAAGCTGTGGTGGATGTTGCTAACGAGGTAAGAATCATCCCTTAGTTAAATATTGATTGCTAGTGATTGTTGTCTGGGACATCACATTGCTAGACACTGGGCCAACCAGTCCAGTTTTCAGCATCCTATCTGCATGGAAGAGGGGGTAGGGAGATGGTGAGGAGGGTGGAGAGGGTAAAAATACTCATTAAGTCATGTTTTGCTTCTGAAACCCTGACTGGAGATAATAAATAGCTTGATAAGCCAGTAGGCTCCTGTCGGTGCTAGACTTTCTCTCAGGGGCATAGCCAGGGGAGGGCTCCATGGGTTCCAGAACCCCCCTCTACTCAAATATTGTAACATAAGATATGTACTTTTTATCTTGTGAAGAAATAAAGACCATCATCATCATCATCCTCTCATGCCAACGAACCCTCCTCCTATTTTTAACAGTGATTTTATTCCAGCCAGAGTCCGAATACGTGTGTTTATGGTCTCTCACTTCCCTGAGAATTCTTAGTGGTTTATCTCTGTCTCATACTCGATGCTTTACCACGAGTAAGTACACTGATCAGTCCAATGAATGTCATTGCGGTATCTGTTGGGTTGCATTCATCTTGGCATGTGTGACGCGCGACAAATCGTGTCGTTATGGTCAGTAGCTGCTGAATCATATTCCCTGTGTGACAAGAGCTATGGCGTGTGCAGAAATGCTCCCGCGAACATGAGTATATATAGATCCATTGGTGGGGTGTGTTGGTCGAGTTGGAGAGTTGTTGTACAATCTACGCATGTGGACAGTCTGATTGCAAAAGTGTGATTCTATCGTATTATGTGCACGCACGGAAGGTAGGCACAGGGAAAAAAAGAACTGAGCGATGCATGATAAGAATTGAAGGATCAAGAGACAGTTTGAACACGGCACAGCAGGGCCCTAACGAACGATTAATGATGAAGTAATCCATACCCAGAAAGAAGGGACAGAACAAATGACAAAGACAGTATATATGACACTCACAGAATTCGATCGAGAGTTGTTGTCCTACAACACTCCACACCCTATGATCCGCATGCGTGTCGCGAGTAAGGCAGCGGGGGGGAGTTGACGATAAGGTCAGCTGATATGGTCAGTACCAACTACGTGAAAGCATAACAACATGCCATGAGGTCGGACGAGGGTCAAGCGAGTGAGATGGTGCTGGGCTGCGTTGGATGAGCGCATCAGTTGACCAATCGCGAGACACACACATACACAGGGACAGAGTAGATACACACGTGTCGTGCGCCGAACTTGTGTGTCCAACCATTGAGACATCTGTGCGTGTGTGTGCGTTGGCGTAAACGTGTAGTTAACACGCTTGTACATACCTAATGTAAGGGAGTTAGAGGACCAACGATGTGTGGCAGTGGGAACCGGAGGTGTTGAAAAAGAAAGGCCCCCCCGTGGCGTGCCGCTCTACGTCCCCGTTGAGAAATCACTGGACCAGCGCGCCAGCTACTTCGTACTTGGTGGAGGCGACAAAGGGGGTTATAACACACATACTATGTCAGGTGTGGATGGTGCGCGCGAGCAGAACACTGTGGCAAACGACCGGGCGTGAGGAGAACCTTGGACAGGGGTAGCAGCGGAAGGAGGGACTGAGATTAAGGAAGGCAGAAGTGGGGGTGCGAGCAAACACTGGACAAAGTGGATAATGGTGCAGGGTGACCGAACGGTTGTAGGTAGATCGTAGGTTAGGAAGGTTTAGGGGATGCGATAGTCGCTTGCAACTTCGGATATTTCCAGGCTTATTGTTTCAGTTTGTTTCTAGGGGAAAGACCCATTTAGCAACTTTGACAGCATTTCCCAAAAGCTTCAAAAGAAATGGGTAAGGTATGCATAATTATAAACAGTACAGCAAATTGGAGATTACTGCTAAGTTTTTAATTTTTCTTTTAACACAGGTATGATGCTGTATAATATTCAATATGGCATGAACATTTTAGCTGAAGGTTTATTTGGGAATAACAGTTATTTTTTATGTTACTGTAATCCCCTTATGAGAAAAATGGAAAATCCTACATCCAGCATATTTTGAGAGGGCAAAGAGCCCAGGAAGGGCAGGGTTTGTGTAATGTTAGAATTCATTTTCATTTTCCATCAGTTATTTAACTTTAAAGATGATGCGCCTGATATTCATCCCTTTGCACCCATAACTTCATGAACTCATAGGTAAGCTAACTATTTTGTTTTGTAAAGAGAAGGTCTTATAACCAGTGTATTT